>PVLD010000515.1:0-275580 GCA_004027595.1 Dinomys branickii | reverse complement strand
GTATACTAATATAGTATACTGTATGAGTATAGTAGGATTATATTACTATAATACACTGTATTATACGAATATAATATATACTGATATATTATACTAATATGTTATTTACACTTAATATGTTAAAATTAATTTTATGTAAAGTATAATTCATATGTAGAAATGTCGGTACTTAAAGAAATCATTTGTGAATGATAGGCTAAGCAAAATCAAATTGCATTTACTGCGAGAATATTCAGAATCTCTGATAGACTAATATGAATTGTAAATTGAAGAGAGGGATTTAGTAATCACTTTTCAATATTACTGAGTCTAAGAACTTTTTTCACATAAACTTGTTACTAGCAGTTGATGAGCTATGTTGTGAGAAAACATGCTGCAGACCAGGGGTGGCGAACCTTTTGGAGCCCTCAAGGAAACAAGCAGCCTGCTGCGGCACATGTGCCATAGGCGCACCACCTCTGCTATGGACACATCTTATGAGATATCCAGAATGCTTGTCTTTTTCTGTGCACAGTTCACCCACCTTTCCAGTTTCTTCCCTTAATTATGGTGAAGTCCCTAGGAACCTAGGGATTGAATCCCAATTTTCTAACAGAGCATAATGTAACTCCCCAGCTGCTCCTCTACAGCTCACAGTCTATACTCCTATTCAAGGAGACACTAACACATATTGAACAAATAGAAATCTGAATTTGCATCCCAAGCCCACTGCAAAGACATCGCTTTTACTAGACATTTGGTTGTTGGCCCAACCTGTCTCTTGTCATTGAGACTTCTCAACCTGAGACAAATGTTAGTTCCTGTGTTTCCCATGTGAGAGAGGGAGGGCATATATTAAATTGTTTGAGGAGTCACATGGGCCCCTTTACTAAGCAGGCAGCCTCACTCTGTCGAGTGTTCGAATTCACAGAGTGGCTTTTCCATGTCTTCACGGTGAATTCTTCCCTAGAATTTTTCTCTTAGTTTCCACACTGCATTCTATTATAACTTTGATAAATTTCTCTAGTAAAATTTTTCATAAGCCAACTAGTGTTATCATTTGTTCTAATATTGCATGCTTACTCTTTCTTACTACTTCAGCTTAAAGTTCTAGCAAAGTAATGGATAAATTTACAACACTGTATGCACAAAATCTCATACTCCATTCTGTACTTCGCAGCTCATTAAACAAAATTTCAAAATAATTTCATCGATTCTTGGTTTTCACCAACTATGCAAACTTTAGAGCTAGATTCCAAGTGTGATATTTGACTGTTCTCTGTAAAACAAACTGGAAAACTGTGAAGGTCAGAACTTCTCTTTCAATTACAACTTGACCAACTTACTTCAAGAGCCATTGACTCACTCGGACCTCTTCGAATCTACCTGCTTTTCATAAGTGAAAAGAGATAATTCCTTCAAGTACTTTCTAGAAACATGAAAGTAAGATGCTTTAAGCTAAAAAATGTCCTAAATCTGTATATGTTTGTATCAGAATCAGTTAAATTGGTTTCAGAATTTTTAGGTTTGGTTTATTGCCTTTTAAAATATATATACATTTTGTTGGAAAGTACATAGTGTTGTCAATACACAAAATAGAAATACTCCTTGACAGAACAAAAAATCAGTGATTTTAAAGAACACTATCAAGTTTTAAGACTTCAGATATACTTCATTTGACTTTAATCATTAAAAAAGAGTGATGAGAGAAAAAGGAAAATGGATGTCACCATTTATTTAATTTACTATTAAATTTACTGTTTAATTTTGATTTGCTCAAAAGAGCCAAAATAAGCAAATAAATTATCTTTATGAAGAAGTATTATATAAAACTTGGAATGTGTTCATGTTAACATCTTCTGCTCTGGAAACAAAATACCAAATGTCTATATGGACCCCTGGAGGAATCAGAATCTTAGTATTAGATTCATGTTAAAATTAGAAATTCTAGTCTAGAGGTACACACAGATATATATTAATGAGAAAATTAGTATACTTAGATGTTTATTTCTGTAAAATTCCTGGCAATGTAGGATTACCAATTAGGAGATGTTAGTTACCTTCAGTAGTTGACCATTCTAATGTCCTTGTATTTTTCATAGGTAACACAATTCACTGAATGTCAAAACATCTCCCCAGATATCCCTGGGAAAATGATAGATTATTTTATAATTTGTTACAATTTTTGAACTTTAATTCTATGTCAATGGAAGCAATTAGTTGCAATACAACCGGTTCATGTAGTACTTTCTTTGTACTAATTGTGATCTTGTTTTGGGGACAAAAACACAGTCATTTCTTCAGATCCAGAAGCCTCACTCCCACCACTGACACACAAGTCATATGCCAAGGCAACTCATGTAAAGCTAATGCAATCAATTAAAATATGACACTTGAAAATTTCAGAATATTTTGCTGATACCTTTCACCATTTTGGGGGAGGGAGATTTATATACTTTGTTAAGTATAACAATCGTCTACCTTAATAGTTACCTTTAATATCTATTGGCCTTAAGATATGCCTTGGAAAATGATGTATCTCATTTTAAACCTGTGTTTTCCAGCACACATTACACTGGATATTAACAAATTGTACAACGTCTCTACAGCAAATTAAAATGTAGGATAAGAAACACAGATGAGCATAGCACCTGAGGCCTGAAAGAAGCAAAAGGCCTAGCAACCTTTTTGTCCTGCTTGTTTGAAGAGCGTTTCTTATATGGAGAGTGGGCATGCAAATGGGAGGACTGTACAGAGACACCGTTAGACATTGGTGCCTTTAGTATCAAAATTAAAAAGCCTAAATGTCAGTTATCAAGAATGTTCCATTTTTCAGGGTATTTGCACATCTGAAAAAAAGAGCAAATGTTAAAAATCTTGACTTTGGATTGGGTGGGAGATGATCCTTCTTGAGCAGAGGAACTGACATCTTTTATTCTGAGCCATTTTTTCAAGGATGTTTGTGTAGTGAACATTCTCTTTCCTGGTTATGTTACAAAAATAATGCTTCCCTTCAGATCAGAGATTGAAAACCAAAGAAGAAAGAAAGAATCTCTAATAGTGATCTTTCATGCTTAAACTTTGCCTTTGTGTTTATCATTGCTTGTTTTCTGTGTCACAGAGTGTTTTAGACTGTGAGCCTCATCAAAAGTCTCACAGACTTGCTGTGCATAGTCTTCTGTCTGGTACACGTACAGAGGGAGGGGTACATGATTGTGTTCCCTTAGATTTGTGAGTTTCTATATATTTCTGAGACACAAAACAGCTTATATGTCCTTCAACAGATGAATGGTTAAAGAAAATGTGGTGTATGTAAACAATGGAATATTACTTAGTCATAAGAAAGGATAAAAGAGTCATTTGTAGAAAAATGATGCATTTTGAGATCATAATGTTAACTGAAGTAAACCAGACACACAGTTTAAATATTACATGGTTTTTCTTATGTTTAAACTCTTTCACTCCCTCTCTCCCCCTCTCTCTGTCTCTCTCTCTCTATATATATATATGTATACACACACACACACATACACACATATAGATAGATAGATAGATAGATAGATAGATAGATAATAGGGAAATAGGGAAAGAAAAAAGGTTTTATAATCTAGTATGGGCAATATATCTAAAAGATACCTTGGTTTACTGAATTGTCTTGTGTGTTCTATATGTTCCCAGGCCTATTAGTCAGGTTTTCTGTCTGAATATATTATAATTAACTTTATAAGGTCATATAAGAAATAAGTGAACCTGATACTGGAAAAATGAAATGGGGGAAGTGAACAACAAACAGAACTGAAATGTGTTATGTACATGCACGAATTTCCTGCAGCGAATGTAATCACTATGTATTGCAAACGCATTCTATATTAGTGAGTAAAATAAAATAAAGTAAATGCTATACACCTCCGTGGAATGAGCGTGACTCCATGGCCAGATAGGACACTGACTCGGGCATCTGATCTCCCAGCCTTCTTTAACTCCTTTGAATTCTTATGTGTAACTCATCTTCCTGCTGTTAGAAAGCAGAGCAGACAAGATGATCAAGCAATGCTTGCGAACCTAACCAGTGCACTTTAGATTTCAAAAATGAAACAGACAGCTTTGAATCTAGTGACACTCTGCATTTTTAAAAAGGAGATATTGCAGCAAAGTTACTAAAACTACAGTCAGTTACATATGCTCTTTTACCCAGAATAAGACAGAAAATCATTATTTTCTTTGGTTTCTCCTATACAGACCAGTATAAACCAAATAAAATAAACATCATGACAGCATTTAAGGGGAGCCTACAGTCTAACAGAGACTGCACTGACAGAATGCAGACACCCCCTGCAGGCAACAGTGACGCTTCCTTCACTGTCCATAAACTCCACAATTTCTTGACATAACAAGAAATACGGAGCTAATATATTTTATTTTTCTTCCTGAAACAAAAGCACCAATGAGTGATACGAGGATCTGAGAAAAGAAGTTACACATGATGGACAGAAGAATGGATTTACTAGATTAAAATACGGGATTGATTATTTTCTACTGTATGTCCTTAAATCGTTTAAATTATGTAATTGTGACCGCAATCATTTTAAACATTGAAATAGCTCTAGCTAAAATAGTAGCCATGCACAAATTTAAATAATAAGGACAAAGTGTTCACTCTACCACAGAATATGGAACCTCGGATATGGGCAGTACATCACAGTTCTGTTTTCCATAAAAGTGCGATGACTTACAAATTTCTTGAAAGACTTGGCGTTTTAAACCAGAGCAGCTTCTTTCCAGGATTACTGAGCAACCAGACATAATTCTATTTTACTTTTTCTGAGTCAGCTTCTTGCCTTTGGTGCTTCCCAAAACAACTTCCACTCAAGTCTAATAAAAATAACCCTCTGCCGGAAGTATACTTGAGTCACTTTTCTGATCTAATTTATTGTACTGCATTTTCAAATTAGGAGTATCGCATTTCACTTTAGTTTGCTATATTTTATACATTTAGGGTAGATGAATAACACAATTTGAAGCTTAGAAGTGGCAAAATAGAGGAAGAACTAATATAAAGCATCACTTCCCT
The DNA here is from genome assembly GCA_004027595.1 of Dinomys branickii. Lineage (NCBI taxonomy): Eukaryota > Metazoa > Chordata > Mammalia > Rodentia > Dinomyidae > Dinomys > Dinomys branickii. The sequence continues at coordinate 270,530 of PVLD010000515.1, read as the reverse complement.
CAGGTAGTATAGTATATACCTACTGTATACCAGAAGTCATTCTGATAGTATAAAATTAATAAGATAGCATATAGCATCTTAATATTGTTTTAGTGTCTTAAATTTGTTTAAAGATTGATGGAATAATTATCACTAACATTTAACAGAGGTCTGCTTGGTGACAACCATTGTTCTGAGACTGTTGATTCATTTACTCTTTGTAGAAATGCCTTAAGATAAATAATGTCTTTTATATAAAAGGAAAAATATGCCACAGAATGACTATTTATCCAAAGTCACACAATAAATAGTAAAAGAGGGGTGAAAATCTCAAGTAGTCTGCCCCTGCGCCTTTGCTGTTAACTGTATAAAGAATGGCTTGCAACAGGGGTACAAAGAGTAAATTCTGATAAAAAGAACTCTGGTCTCCAGGAGATGTGGCACTAAGCTCAGCGTTCGGACTAGCTTAGCATGTGAAGTTGTACTTTCACGTGTATACTTCCTACTTTTTATGTCAAAACAATACAAAGACAGAGGATTGTGGATAGGAAGTATTTCTATTATCATAATCCCTTACTATTGTGAACATTCTATCTCCATTTTTCAGCTAATATAAAGTTCCCTGCAACCTTCTAAATGCAATATACTATGCCGTATGAGAAGTGTAAGGATTTTAGTAATTGTGTTTCCTCTACCTGTGCCCTCCCTCACCTTCTCTGCATGGCTAACAGTGCTGGGGACCATGCTTTTAACTTCAGTGTTCTAAATTCTTGCCTAATATTTGCATCTATAGACCTATAGCTAGTCTACTTTTAATAAAATCCTGCCTGGACAACTCATTCAACCCAGTGATAACCCTATTGGACGACAGTTTAGTTTAAATAAGGCAAGAACTTTTGCTCTTTTAGGATGCGACCTAAGCCCTTTAATCGTAAGTTGTTCAAAATCTTTTCTATTTGGTTCTGTGATACTGTGATTATTCAGGCTGGTTAAATAATCTTGGAAATTACTGAACCTGATGATAAGTTTAATTTGAAGACTTTGAAGTGCTCTCCTTGATGCCTCAGCACTTTTATGGTTGTCTTCAAAGTTTACACTGTCTCATCTACAGAAATCTCTATGTAGATCTATTGCAAATTGTATATAATATTTCTGGTGCTCATCACACCCTCATCAACATATTTTGAGGTTATTAATAGCATGATAATTTTGAAGTGTTATGTAAAAGAAGAAGCCTTTTATGTAAAGGAGATCACATTAATCCGAACTGAAGTTTCTGTGGTATAAGCTTGAGGGAAAAGGAATTTGAATACAAATCAAATTGGATTTTTTTTCTGGAAATGTTCTGTTTAAATCTATGAGGAAACCACTGTCGCTGTGATTAAAACTTGTCTGTATATTTGATTTTGAAAATTGTTCCTCTTTTCTGTGACAATGTGTTTATGAAGAAGCAGCCTTACAAAATTTCCACATCCACTTAGTTCTTCCTTCCTTAGGTACTGACATTCACCAGGACAGTAAGAGCAGAAGGGAGAACACAGAAAACACATAAACTTATCAGTGGGTTGGATGGACGTGAGACCATAAGACAATACGGGAAGACTGTTCTTGCTGTAAGATTTCTAGTAAAAATCAATGAGAGACAAGGTTATGTTAAAAGAAAAGCAAAATCCTGTGACTGAGGATCCTGGCAGCTTCCTCATGTTAGGGACAATGTCACACATAAAGTTATTCATACCAGGCACAGCAGCTGTCTTTCATGAAGGATAAAAGCAATGGATGGAATACCTTTTCCGCTTTGATCAAAATGCCATTTAATGTTTATATTTGCAAAAGCATTATTCCTTAATTATTCTCAGGATCTCTTCATTTGTCTTCAATTTTTTTTTTAAAGTCACATTTTGGGCATTTAAAAAAAGAAGCAGGGTAAGGAGATGGAGTGTTGTGGAGGAAACAGAAGAAATGCTATTTTAGACAGCAGAGGAAGAAGGCTTGTGTGAGAGGTGATATTTCAGCAGTAACTGTATTTAGTTTCCTGTCTTTGTGACAAAATACCTGAGAAAATCAACTTAAAAGAACAGATTTATTTTGGTTCACGGTTTCAGAAGGTTCAGTACATAGGCACTTCACTGTGTTGTTTGGGTTCTATGGAGAGGTAGGACGTCATGGTGGGGTACACGAATGGCAGCCAACATTCCACGTGGTTGCAAGGAGTTAAAGAGAGAGGGTACAAGGTCAGAGTCTTATATCCTTTCCAGAGCGTGGTTCTAGTGAGCTGACATCTTTCCTTAGATCTTAAAGGCTCCACAACCCCCAAAAGTGCCACAGGCTGCCCACCAAGCCTGTAGCATAAGATCCTAACCATAGTGAAAAGAGGGAGCAGGACACGCCAATGGTTAGACTGGACAGCTCAAAGTCAAGGGACTAGCAAAGGCCGTGTGTGAATGGCAGAATGTTCACAGAAACTTTGAAAACTAGGAAAGAAGGAAGTAGAAAGAATGACAGTACTTGAAGAGAGAAGTGGTAAGATGGTGTAGGCAGCAAACACAACACCGAAGAAATTTAAGACCACTGAGTTTGTAAGTACAGTGGGAAGCTATCTGAATCGCTCTCAGAAGGGATGTATCACACCAAGAAGTCCGGAGCATCCTAGAGACTAGGTGTTAAACAGATTTCTAGTATGCATCAGTGTATTTAGTGCCAAAGGGTTTGAAATTTCATAAGAATGTGATTGGAAGGCATTTAAATCGTTAAATAAAATATGGATTAATCTTGTTTATGATTTACAGGATAATTCCTCTTGACCTATGGATTTGTAGGAAATGCAAGAACTTCTTAGTGGTTCAAGTTAGAGAAAATAATGATTTTGACTATGGAGTACCTAGAAGAAGTGGTAAGGGGTGATTGGATTGCCACTGAGAAAACTGAGATAAAGGGATTTGATGGTAGATTAATGTGTGATTATATGTGGGGTGCCAGGCATGGTGGTGCACAGCTGTAATCTCAGCGTTCTGGAGGCAGAAGCAGGAGGATTATCATGAGCTCAAGGTCAGTCTGGGCTACAAAATTAGTTCAAGGCCTGCTTCAACTATATCCCTCGACCCTGCAACAACAACAATAAAAAAGAATAAAGAAGGAAAAAAAGAAAGGAAAGAAGAAAATAGGGAAGAAAAGCAAATTGTTTAGGGCCTGAATAAATAGATAAATTATAGAATAATTTGTGATGTAGGGAGGCGTGAAGGCAGAATGCTCATAGGCACAGGAAATCAAGTATTCATTTTTGGCCATGCTAAATTTGAGCTCCTTTTAAACTTTCAAATGGGAGTATAGATTTAGAAGTTGGGTATGTGAGCTCACTAGGCAGTTCAGTCTATAGAGAGAAATTACGCAACATCAACGAGAGAGAGAGAGAGAGAGAGAGAGAGAGAGAGAGAGAGAGAGAGAGGGAGAATGCAGTAGCAGGGTTTTCTAGTTCTCTGCTTCCCAGGTATATGATAAAGCTGTATGTCTTCCTGCCCTTTGGCTAGGTGGAGCATTAAAAATAGCCATGAGAATAAACTATTCTAGGTTGGACCATTTCACTTCAATAAGGGAGCCTCAGGAGTTTCTTTTTCCCTCCGTGATTGTCTACTGACAGACCTCCAGATGGTAGCTGCTCCATCTGTCTACGTCCCAGAATGAGAACAACTTGCAGTGTAACTCCTAGCTGACTCACAATGACATAGTGTGAGTGAGAAACAGAACTTGCTGTTTTGCTTTTCCGTAAAATGAGACTTACTTGTTATTGCATCACAGCCTAGTCTGTTCTAAATAATGCAGAGGGAATTAAGGCACAGGACTGACTGAGACCACCTCAGCGGTGGAAGAAGAGGAAGGAAAGGTTCAAAGACTGAGCCATGGGCTGCACTATATGCACTAACTATCAAAACAGAGAAAGCGATGAAGGTCAGACAGGGACGTACTTTGCATTATTCACTTATGTTCATAACTGCCATTATTCCTCTTGTATATTTTCATCTTGAATTTTCTGCAAAAGTAATAAGAACACTTGCTCTTTCCAAAGGAAAAGAAACTGCTTCTTGAGATACCAATTATAAACAATTCAAGTATGCATTCATCTATTATCTGATGATAAAAGATGTTATGTTATATGTTATATAACATGTTATATGTAAAATATTACATATTCACAAATCACAGCAACTTGACTTTTTGTCTTGTTAGCTCCAGTCTAAATAGATTCTTCCAAGAACAGTTTTGACTGTTGAGTGTGGCACAGCCACTAGAGGACCTACAGTTTATAATCTGTGCCTAGTGTCATTATTTCTTCAATGCTTTTTGACCTGTGGTAAAGTTTTGCAGCCTATATTAGTATGTGGCACAGTTTAACATATCATGGTCCAGTAAGATTTAATAGCATACACCAGAACTTTGGCTGCATTTCTTGTTTTGCTAATTGCAAGTCATTTAGTCTTTTTACTTTATTTCTAATTAGACTTAATGTGTACATTTTATGAAGTGGATTATGATAATTTGATGTATGTATGTAATGTATAATAGTCAAATCAAAATAGCAAGCATTTCCATCTTTTTGAAAATTAATCACTTTTATGTATTGGAAAGTTCATACTCTACGCATTCTGAAATATATCATAGGTTGTTTTAAACCATAGGTGCACAGATGTGCTTAAGAAGAACCAAAAATGATTCCTCCAATCTGCGTTTTGCAGGCTTTTATCGAATTTGCTTTGGTTCCCTGCTTCCTCCTCTCCTCAGTCCCTGGTAACCACTACTATATCCAATTCATTTATGCGATTGGCTGAAAGGTTTGTGCACATGAATGAGAATAAAAGGTATTTGTCTCTGTGTCCTGTTTAGTGTACTTAACATAGAAACTGCTATTCCGGGGCTGTTGCCTAGCAAGCGCAGTGTCCTGAGTTTGATCCCCAGTACCGCAAAAAAAAAAAAAAAAAAAGAAAGAAAGAAACTGCTATTCTATCCAGGTTGTTACAAATGAAAGAACTTAATCCTTCTTTATGGTTAAATAGTATTCCACTGTGTACATATGCTATTTTTTAATTTGTTTGTCCACTGAAGAGCATATAGGTCAACTCCATATTTTGGCTATTGTAAATAATCTGCAAAAACCATAAGAGTACAAGTATCTGTGGATTTCTTTTTACTTGCATACATATCCAGAAGTGGAATTGCTAGATGATATGGCAGTACTATGTCTAGGTTTTTGAGGAATCTCCATACTATGTCATAGAAGCCTCTCATTTTATCTTTATTTATTGAATTATTTATCCCTCCACTTCAGTTTTATGTGAATTTTTGTCCACTTAAACTACTAGGTATTTGGGGCCTTAGTGATGGGCTGTAGAAAAACTTGTGCATGCACACAATTTATTTAAACTCTGCCATGTACATTAACCAATGTTCACACTAGCTTTTGTGATTGTCCAACATGCTACTTGATAGGGCAAAATGTTGACTTCAAAACTGTGGGTGATAAATGAGATATAAATGCTTCTAAGCCACTTTTCATGTTAGGTTGTCAAATGCTGCACAGCAATGTAAAACTCACGGTTTCACCGGGGACCAGAATTGGTTTCATTTATACATGTGCACTTTGAAACTATCCTCCTGGTCTTCATCCTTCATGTTTAAATCCATTTCAGTGTTGTCATAATTTGATCTTTGAAGATAATTTAATGTATACTTATGATCCCAAATTCTTGTTTAAAAGTTCACTGCCAATGATGATACTAATAAAAATAGCACCACTGAGGTGACCCCCGGATGAGCAGGCGTGGTTTTAATGTGGCTGAGAACACGGAGACTGGCGCTGACAACTGTGTCACAACAAGCTCTTCTTCCCAGCGAGGCACAAGTTTCCTTTTGACATTGGTTTTAAAACTGGCCCCAATTTCAGCAACTCTAAAACGTTTTGAAAGGACAAAGATATTTATTGTTTGAACATGGCCTGATTACTTTCCTCTGGTTTCCCTTCACGGACCCATCACTGATAATTTGGGGATATTGCGAGCTCTATTTTAAATGTTAGTGTGAGTGAGAGACAGAGAGACAGAGTCAGAGAGAGACGTACAGAGAGAGACAGATCAAATGTGGTTGCCAAGAGCAGAGTTAGACAAAAAGCAGGAGTGAGAGCTGGGAGTGAAAAGAAAGGGAGAAGCACGGGCCAACACAAGAACGGAATCTCCATTCTAGGTTTCTAGTGGTGCCGGTCAGTGCAAGGCACGGGGGTGCTGGGCAGAAAGGAACCACAGTTTTCAAACTATTTACAGTCTCTGTTGACTTGTAGGCAAGATTCTCCAGATACAGTGTTCAAGTCTGCTTACTGGGCATTTCAAATTAGCTAACAAAGTGAAGAAAACATGTCACATCCGGGCACTCCTCACTTCTCCCAGAGACCTAGGTGACAGTCCAGGGACAGTTATTGCAGAGTATAAAATTTCTTAAAATATAGCCATATATTACTGGCTCTAGTGGTGCGAAGTTGAAAAGACAGCAAGAATGAAAGTGAGATGTATGAGTAGTAGAACTGATAGGAGTAATAGAACAACATTGTTAGCCACCATAACGGGACACACCGATATCTCAGTACTGTGGGAAACCATGACAAGGGCGATTTCAAGTTGGAGCCCAGCGTGGGCAATTTAGTGCTTCAATGAGATCTTGTTTCAAAATAAAAACAAAGGGCTGGAGATGTAGCTCAGTGTAAAGACCCGGAGTCCAAACCATGTAACACACACACACACACACACACACACACACACACACACACACGTTAAATTCAGGGTTTAAACAAATCTACATGAATCCCAGTGGAGTCATTTAAAAGAAATGTGGCTCGTGCTTGCTATCTAGGCTTGACTCCATGTGTTAAAGAGACTAATACAACCGGGATTAAATAAGGTAACAGACAATGCCTGGTGTAGAGTGGATATTTGGTGCATTCTCAGTGTTGATATTTGAAAACTGCCTATTCAGAATTTCATGCTTACACCTGTCATCCTTTCACATTTAAACCACAGGAACGGTAAAAAATTGACAAATCTACCCATTCCACTCACCCCACCTAAGAAAATAAATGAAACCATTCTATAATTCATTCTGGTCTTAATCTTTAACTAATTTTCTCTACCTTTTGGGAAAAGCACAGAAAAAGGATATAAAGACTACTTCAGAATGTCACTGTAGCCTTTTGTGGTACTTTCATTTCCTGCTCTCAAAACCGTCATTTCTATACTTATGCATCAAAAAGTGAGCCAATTTAAGTTGCAGCCTCTCTGTGTCTCTACTCACCCACCCCCCTCAGCGTACAAGGTCATTAATTGCTATTGGGACCTTCATAAACCCTAGTCTGCCGATGGGGTGAGAACTCTATTGTTAAATGTATTATGGCAGGACTGTCTTTGGAGATTGCCTGCTTGATTGCTTTGTAAAGGCCCAATGGCACACAGCAATTAAAATCCATAGACCCCTCTAACCCTTCTGATGTTTTATGGGCCTTTTTGTGTCCTTTGGTAGAGTTTACCATTTGTGTATTTCCCACTGGGTCTCTGTTTCAGAAGTCTAAGTGGGATTTTTTTTTTATCCACTGTGATAAAGCTAGTTATATATCATGTAAAAGGTTAATGAATATTTTCAAAAGGAACATATGTTTTAAGTCAGATGGTGAAAGTTATACTAAAATGTGGGTGTATAAAAATGAATAGTATTTTCCTAATCTTAGGGATAATTTCTACAAACCTGACAAATAAAATATAGCTTTCAACAGGGAAATGACGTCAAAACTTAAGGAAGCAACTTAAGTGTACATGGAAAACTTCCTTTGCACCATATATATGTGTATATCACTATCTGTATATGTATGTATATATGTATTCATCTATCTATCTTCTATTTCACAGACACTAGAAGTTTCACCTGGATAGAAGGCTCTGCAGAAAAAAGAAAAGACTTCTGCTTTTGTTCAGGTGGGAGAAGTCTGATATCTAATAGGGGAAGTGGGAAGAGGTCCTCCAGAGTGAATCAAAGGACTGCTGGACAGCTGAGGCAGAGCTGCAGTCCTCAAACCCTTCAGAGTCTCACAGTACCAGGTCTCTTTCTACTTTCAGCACCAATATCAGCATTACCTATAACCTAGCAAAGAAATCATCAGCCACTCCTGGTGCCTCACGTCATCTGACACTGTAATTGCTCCCTTTCCCCGAATCCCTCCCTCCCCACAACTTTCTCATGCCTTCTTACTTCGCTATGCTCTTCCACACTCAAAGGGTCTTCAGAAATCTTCAGAAAAATGATTTGCACAATTTTAAAGCAAATTGTTCTGTGCCTAGAGCTCTTTGAAGGAAAAGTATGATTGAATTTCAGACAGTGAACACTGAGCTTCATATTGTGCTCTGCAAAAAACCCACACACTGTATTCTACAGTTTTACCAACTCTTGTTTTAAGTGTAGATCTGCAAAAACTTCCTTCTCATGTTATGAATTTTCTAAATGATATTCTGAGAAACATTTTCTGTACTGAAGCTAAGAAAAACTAATTAACCTATGTGTAGGCAATGTGGGAGAAAGGAAGAAGGGTAGGCTGATATATTTTTATTTAATAGAGGACTGGTTCTTCATCTGCAATACCGGATGGTCCTAGGTCAGCAGGAATAATTCCTTATCTTCCTCCACAGGATTTGCATGTACTTATGGGTACATATTACAATATCATGCTTATAAATTTTTTAAAGGTAAGCTTATTGATACATTTTTATACATAATGATGGCATTCATCATAGGAAATTTGTACCTGCAGATGATATATCTTGATTCTTTTTCTTTTTCTCCATTCCTGTACCATCCCTTTAACCTCTTTGCCCTCCTTATTTTCAAAAGCTCTCACTTCTAATTTTCATGACATATTGTTCATTTGTTTATCAATATTAATTTTGAGTACCTAATACCTTCTAAATATTTAAAAAACACATGAGACATTAGCTAGTTGATCTAAAAAGAAGAGGGACTAGAATTTCTCCTGATGTTTTATTTTGTCATTTTAAATTACTTCAGATGAGTAATTAAAGGAATGTGCATGTACATGTACATGTATATAATGAGTTGCAGGTGGTTGTGAAAATATTTCACATTGTATTTTTCTGTTGCTTGAAATTTTCACATTGGGAAAATGGTAAAAGAGTAAACTAAATATATATGATCCTACCACTTTTACATATAATATCAATGAAATATTTATCATATCATTGCATGTTAGCATTTTAATGTAATGAAGTTAGGATGCCTTTGTGTTGTTTCAGCATCTTTTTGAATACAGGCTAGACTTTCTCATCCCAGAAGCTGAGCTAGGTTACTGTTTTCTACGTCCTCCCAATTCCTTGGTGTAGTTGATCGAGTTGTGTGCCTGCAAACAAACATCTCCTGGTGACCACTTCCTTACAGGACACATAAATACAATCTACTGCTACACTTCTCGCCCCACCCCCAGAAATGCAGATATGCCACAGAGATGACCTTTCTCTCACACCATGACCTAATTTTGCTCTAAAACCAACAGTCAATTTCCTTCTGAAAAGCCACTCAAGAAATGTGCTGAACATCAGTAAAGACTTTGGCCCATGGTTCCTTCTTGGTCTACTTTATTCTGCACCATCTAGTACTGGTCCCATGTGAGTATCCTGGATGGCTTCTACTTTCCTGTTGGACCTTCAAAACATCCAGTAGCAATACAAAATGTCTGATATGTATGCAATCCTCCTTCCCAATTTTATTTGAAAATTTTAATAAAGTTATTTTATTTATGATGAGCATAATTGACCTCAAAAATCCCAAAACAGATCAGTATTTTTCAACAATGTATTAAGTAAATACTGACATTTGTTAGCCAAGACAAATATTTGGCCACAAATAAATCAAATATATCTTCACATTCTGTTTTATATGTTTGAGTATGTAATAACAACAATGTCACTGTTTAAAAATGTTCATCCTGGATGGAATATTTCGAGAAATTATATATGCTAAATATATTTAACAGTAAATATATTTAAGGACATACATATACTTAAGAACATTAAATCAGGTTTCCTTTCATGTGTGCTAGCACTGTGTTAGGCCTTAGTTATTTCCCAAAATTAATTAAGCCTCTCATGTTAATATGGGTCTTACACATCATTTCATCAGCATTTGAACTTGTTACATCTTTCAAGGTTGTAAAATTTTTTAATTAAGTAAACAATGATTTGGATATTTTCAAAAGGTATATGGAAGTATCAGCATAATAACTAAAGTCTTTCAAACCCATTGTATTGTGAATTGAATAGAGAAAACAGAATCCATTCTGAAATCGCTTTGTCAATCCAGGGGAGAAAACAAAATGATCAAGTTTGAATCTATTTCACAATAGATTCTGTTGTCTCTACTGAATTCATGTAATCCATAATTTATAAAAACACTATGATGAAATATAGAACATGTGGAGAAATTTCCCATGGCTTTTTAATGGAGCTAATGTAGTGTTAGCTACAAGATGAGATAAGGACAATGTAGTCATACAGAAATTAAAGACGGATCTCACTGCTACATAAAATCATCAGCATCTAAGTATAGTTCTTCCCCTAACAGTGTCTAGGAAATTATCACCATGACACCTAATTATAAATGCAATAAATACACCAGAATAAAAACATTTATTCCAAGAATAAAATAAAGTTTTTTACTTAAATGAACTCAATATAATACATTAAAATTACAACTTAAATGAAAAGGTATAACCTTTGGAAAAAGTAACAGAAGCTGGTTATTATGCATAGAGGACAAAATTGGATACCCATAGAGAAATACGTTACATTTTATATATAATTTCTGTTCATATTATACATATGTACATGTAATTGTACACATATAGAACTAAGATGGCAGATCACATATGTGCATAAATGTATGCATGCATATGGTCACTATATCTGTCTGTGTCGATGCATCTATGTCTGTATCTAAATCTGGATATAAACTCCCCCACATATATGTGTATTCATATAAGTATATCCTTCTTATACCATATTAACCTTTATAAAATAAAATATATTATTAACAATAGTAATAGTATCTAAAGGACATGTGAGACCAAATTTTACCCAAGAAGTACAAGACATTTAATGGAAAAAAAATGTAAAACTTTGGTGAATTGTATGGAAAAAAAAATCTTATACCTGATGACATTAACTATAGTAATATGTAAAAGTAGTATTATGGAAAGGTCAGTTTTATTTCAATATGTAGATCTAACAATATCAATTGTCTTGAAGTATTCTTAATGGATATTTTAGAATTTCTGAATGATTTAGTTATTCTAAAAGTCATAATAGTATAAAATACAAAAAAGTGTAAGAAATTTTCAAAGATTAAGGTGAGATTTTTTTTAGAATGACATATATTGCAATTATAAAGGTATGTATAAAAGCATATGGTATTACCACAAGGATATTCAAATTGGAAGGAGAACCCTTGTACAAATCTAAAGTGTATGTGATTATTAGGGTTTGTGAAATGCCTGTCATCACAAACAGTATATAGCCAATGATTAATCAAGGCACGTTTAACTATTCAATTTTTTTTCATATCAGATTATGTAAATGGAAGTGAATTCTAGATTTAAGTCACAAATTTTAATAGACAAACTTTTAAATTCATAGCATAAAATTTTTAAAAATACAGAGATACATCTGAATCAATTATTTATGTTCTAATATTGAGTAAAATATAAACGAATAGAATTACAAGTACTTTCTCTGTATTAGTTTTCCCATTGCTGTGCAAAATATCCAACACTTACAATCTAAAAGAGGAAAGTTACTTGGCTCACACTTTCAGAGGCTTCAGTTCGCGGTAGGCTGGCTCTGTGATGAGAGCACCATAGTAGAAGGGCTTGGGAGAGTACAGTTGCTCACTTCATGGCAGACAGAAAGCAGCGCAGAACAGCACTAGCAGAGATACACCTTCCAAAGGTCAACGCATAGTGACAACCCTCCAACTGGATTCTGTATCTTAATAGTGTATTTAGCTATGAACATCTATGGGTTAATACCAGTTCATGATACAATCCACTGCAGAAACCTCATATTCTAGTCAACTGACAATTATGATGAACTGACACAATTCAGAAACCATACAGTATAACGGGTAAACACATAAGCATGCAGATACAAAGAAAACATGATCTCATGCAGTAAAAATTCTCTCTTAAGTGTGAAGATAGTCATTTTTCTATGTTCTATGTTTTAAAAATAACATGTAACATGTTAAGGAGTAAAGAACCAAAGGTAAAAATTAAACATTAAGAAAGGAAAACTTCCAAATGAGAATTATAAAGTTATCAAAGGAAATATGTTGTATATTAAAGTTTTGGATGAAACATTTTAATTCTTGTGGAAAAGGGAATGCATTGGCATTTAGAATTTAAGAGTGAAACCAGGAATCTTATCATACTGTACTGGAAAAATTATTTGGAAACGTTTTCTAGCCAACTAAAGCATATTGAAGTCAATAGTTCTATGAAGTATTAAACTTATTAAAAAGTGATGAAGAAGTGAAACCTGTTAAGTAGTTCAAGTTCAAGTAATAATTAACATGGCTAAAGACATTAATATAAATGTCAAATATTTCACAAAATGTTAATAATATAATTATCATGACTAGCTCTGTCCACAGATATCAGAAAGCAAATACATATGTTTGCTGCCTCTAGTCTGTGGTAAATATCACCAACTGGCACAAGCATAATTTTTAGACTATTCTTGTAGTTTTCTGTTAATATTTATGCTAAGAGATTATAAAATGATATTTCTAAAAGGAAAGTAGAAACTATTAAGTGCATTATATGATACCATTTTCCAAAATGGTAATACATCATATATATAATTCTATTTCAGAGGGGAGGGTTTGGTAAAAGAAAATGGTGTTGATTTGTTCAAGCAATTTGACATTGATATTTTCCACATTTCTAAGAGAAGTCATGAAAGAGACATGTGAAAATGTATAAATAGAAGATAAGCTCAAAAGATTCCACAGTACAAAGGTAGAGTACTCCAAATTGCTCCTGGGTATTAGGATTTCAATATGCCAAATTTTGAGGATCTATGTAAAGAATCACTTTATCCATGAACTCTGTTAGACTCTTACACTGACAAATCTTCACACTGCATGTACTGTTTTAAAATTGAAGTTGAATGAAGCACCTGTCCTTGGTCCAGAATAGATGGTTTGCTGTCCCACCTACTATAATTGTTTGGTTTGGTTTTGATTTCTTAAGAACTCAAGAAAACAAAAATAAAATAAAAAATTTCTGAAAATGTATAATCGTGGTAAGAATAGGTGTTTAAATGTGAATGGCAAATTTCTTATGTTAAGAATTGGGTTGTTCATAGGTATAGTATAAAAGTTTGCAAAATATGTCGGGTTTTTCAATGACCTAGGAGAAAGTTCCTAATTTAATGTTTTGTGATAGTTAGTGTTAATTGTCTACTTGATTATATTAAGAGATATCTAGGAGATTACTGATGCTCACTTCTCGGTGTGTATGTTGGATGTTTCCAGAGACAACTGATATATAAGCCAGAAAACTATAGGTGGCCCCATCCGATAAGATTGCAACCTGGAAGAATGAAAAGGGGAAGAAAGGTGAAACTGGCCTCAACTTAATAGCTCAGTTCTTCTTGAGTGTATTTTGCTGCTGCCATTGGCTGTGGACATCAGACTCTATCTTTAACGGACCTTCCGAGGAAACTTTCAAGCCTTTAGCTTTGGACTGGTGCTTCGTATTTACTGTGTCTTGTTCTGAGGCTTCCAACTTGTTTTTCTAGAATACTGTATCTAATACATATTTCTCATTTAATTTTATATTGCTTACTAAAAAGCAAAGTTTTCTATTTGAAAAGAAATAATTCAACTTGTTATAGTCAGGGTTAATAAGCAAATGTATTTAATACAGGACACATAATTTGTAACATTATTTTATAGTATTCACCCGAAAAGTCAAGCCAAAAGAGTGCAGGAAATCTGTCTACACACTAGAGGCCCAAAGAATCCAGGCGAGCACCTGAATCCCATGGTAATGTCCTGCATGAGTCCAGTTGAAGACCTAGAGCCCATGACAATGTCTCATACAAGTCTGTATCAAGATTCTTCACTGGAAGGCCCAAAGGTCAGTGATGGAAGCTAGGAAGTCTGCACCAGGATCTGGGTCAGCAGGCTGAAGGATCTGCACCAGAGCCAGGAAGCAATGCTGAAGGAAACAGCCACAGACCCAAAGAGAACAGCAGCCATCCTCAGTGACAGCGAGGATCCAGGCTCCTCTGACAAAGACAATCGCTGAGTTCATAGCAGGAAAGTCAGTGTGACAAGCTTCTCCAGAAGCACCAACAGCACCCCATGGTCTGCTCCAGTTCTGCTTTATGCTGTTGGCAACAATCCCTAGGTGGGCCTTCAAAACCTAGCACCATGCTGATTCAGTTCAGCTGAATGCAACAAGTTGACCATTAGTTAATCCACTACACAACTCAATTGTTAACTTCAAAGAACATATTTATATTCCTACATTTCAAACTGCATATTCAAAGTACATTATGAAAACAATTTATAACCTGTGTTTGAAATAAAGGTATGTATGCCAGTGCAGGCTCTGTACCTGACCATAAATCCATGTGTTCTTTCAAACAATATACTTGTTTTGAGGAATGTTTGGGAAACATGGACTTTAGTCCAAATCAGGATTTCTACCCACTTTGTGTTATTTAGTCTGTTTGTGGAGATACCTAGGCCTTCTTACATATATGTCCCCTTTCTGTTTTTATTTTGTCCTCTCTTTCAGGGACAGTTACACCGATACACAACCATACACACACATGTTCATGTAGTATCTCTGGCTACTTTCATTCTATCACAGCACAGTGACATAGTTGGGACAGAATATCAAAAGCCTCATAAAGCTTAAATAAAATGAAGTTCAAGTTATTGTTATATGTTCAATGTATATGGACTTTAAAGTTTTCATTGTGATTTTGGCATATCCTAAAAGTTGTTTTATTATAGAGTACTGGTAATTTCTTCTTTCCTGTTAATGTTTTAAAAATTCACTAAGCTCTCTTACTCTTTTGTTCTCTAAATTTTGTTCCCAATTGTTTAACCCTTTCTTCATTCTTTGTGCCTACAAATAATTCCAATCTAGGAGCACAATAAGAGGTGCGAAGAATTTTACCACAGATATTGCCAATTATTTTGTGCAGTCATACTGCCAGTTGACAGTTTCCACTAAGCCACAGGTCAGTATGAGTAGTTAAGAACAGAATGGAGCTAGAAGGAGCAGAGATACCTCCAGGAATTCTACCTTCAATTTCCTACCCCTTTCCTCTCTGTGTGATAAACCCAGTATTGCTTTGCTGGAGGAAGCTTGGTGAGAATGACTGTAGAAATTCTGCAGAAAGGATGCTCATCCCCTGCATCTACTGGATTTGCTTTAAATTACACCTCGTGTTTCACGTACATTGAGCTAGGAAAAAGTTTTACCTCCATTTGTTTAGATTATAGAACATAAAATTTTTAAAATGCAAAGATACAAAATATGTAGTTCGACTACTTTGTAGCTGTCTACATATTGAACATATCAGAAAAACATCTTCTGCCTCAGTTTTCTTACATTCAACAGGGAGCTGTTGCAAAGATTGAAAGAGATAACATACAAACACTTTAAGCATAGAACACTGCAAGTATGCTCACAGGAGAGCAGGGCACATCTAAGATACTCAGGGCATATTACATGTTTTCAAATAAGAAAATGAAACCACCATCTTTATTGAATGTTTTCTTAAATTCTCTGAAGTAAGAATTTCTTACAGCAATAATACTTCCCTTCTTCTTTTAGGCAAGGATAAACATTTTATACTGTAATTATATAATTTGCTGGTAAAATTAGTATTCATGGATTGGTTTCAGTTCTTACAAGTGTCCCAGATGTGACAAAATGCCAGATTTGGTTCCCCATTTTACTCACCTCTCAGACAATAAGACCATTAGCAATGAAGATCTAACTGCTGATTGCATATCTTCTATTAGAAAATCTTTGTAGAGACAGCATTTCATAGAGAAGCTTAAAAATTGCTTGAACTACTAGGAGATGCAGAAGAAATGGGTGATTCAAAAGAATATAATAGTGAATACATGCTGCTGTCAGGTAGCAGTGATGAAAGGATGCTTTGACCTGCTGACAATGGTAATTGATTATCTCGTGATGAAAATGAACAACTGTAACTCCTAGATACTTAAATACATGTCTCCATGTTATCCTTGTCTTTAACTGCAGTCTCTGGGTGCATGTAAACGTTAATCTTATTGTCACTGAACTAGAGTAATTAATATCGTCTGAATGCTTTCATGTTTTATTATGGATTATTAATGAATGTACTTATACATTAGTAGTATTAGCAAAAAATGTTTATAAGTGGCTGATCTTTCATTTGGATCACATTCAGTATATCCAGTATCTTTCTGTGGTTTCATGATATCTAAACATTAGGTTCTTAAGTGTCTTTGGTTCTGTCTATATTTTTAATCAAGCATACACTCAATATACATACTTTCATGCTTATATGATTATGTGATAATGTCCAATAGTTCTGGAAATAAACTGCATAAAACTCACCCCCATATATTCTATTTAGCCCTTGTCTTAGCTTAATAGGAAGATTGATGAAGCTGGGGCATGGCAGATGTATATCAGAAAACAATCAACTCTTGGTAGCCCGGTTTCAAATCAGATGATAAGGCAGATGTTGCTTCAGGTACTTTGTCTGTAGAAATGTTTCTGGAAAACAGTAAATCTTAAATTTCTGACCATTAATTTTCAGTGGGCAACTTTATGTCTTTAATCAGAAGGAAAAATAATAGTTTTTCTCTCTGAAAAGCAAGTTTTCATGAATACAACTCTGTAGTTTATGAACTCTGTAGTTTATAAACTACTCTATAGTTTATGATAAGAATATGTAATTGTTTAAAAGTTAAGAAATGCAGAACTTGATTGACTGTTTCCATCAAGTTAAGTGTGCATACAGTTCACTAGTGTTCTCATTCACTCCACACATATTCAGAGTCATGTGTGTGTACATACATACATACGTGGCTGAGAACATGCAAGCATACATACCAAACCTTAAGTTGTTCTACAGCAGAAGCATTTACATTATGTGATAAAAATCTATTTAAATATTATCCTGTGTCACACATTTTATATGCATCAATAATTCAAACCAATATGGTATCAAATCTCAATAACCTATATTTTATAAGAATAAGAAAGTATTGAACAAGGAAATCAGCATACAATTAGTACAGCTGACATAGCTTGAAGATGATAGCATGAGATACAGCGGTAAAAGGGAAATACATTGCAGAAAGTGGCAAAGGTACACTTCATTAGGCCATCAGGGCTGAAGTTTGATAAAGAACCCAGCAAATAAAGAGCCTGAAGACTTAGTATTAAAGGCGGGTAGAGGAACATATGTTCAGAGAACACTGAAGCAGGAAAGAATTTAACAACATTGAAAATATCAAAGAAGGCCAGCACAGCAGGAGAAGAGAGCAGGAAAAAGACTCAAATAAGATTGGTGATGTGTCTAGTGGATAAATCATACAAGTCCTTCTAAGGTATACTTAACAGTGTGGATTTTATTCCTAATGCAATGTGAGGCCACTGCCAGCTTTTAAGCATCTGAGTGGTAGCTTAAATAATTGACTCTAGATAGTGCAATGAGAGCCAAAGCACAGGGTAAAAGTTGAAATGGCAGTTAAGAAACTATGGAGTCGACTCATGTAGGACAGACTGGGCCTTACTATAATAATAGCAATGGAAAGAGAGACAGACAAATTGAGGTAATATTTTGAGAACAAAAATATTAGAAATTTATGGATGAGATGAGTTATGATAAACAACTGTGTGACATGACAATAAAGAATAGTTGTCCTTTCACAAAATGTACAAAAAAAAGAATAAATTATAAATCTGATTAAAAAATATGAATTTTTTTAAGAGCTAGAGAAATCACCTTTTATTCAAGAGTCTAAGGAAGTAGCCACCCAGGGATGGGTAATCTGATGAGTAGTTTTTATTTTTAAAAATGTCTTCAGAACTCATGCATTTTCTTTGATAAGGCAACTTCAAATATTTTTACTTGTGATGCTTATAACTTGACATAGAAAGATGTTTAGCTTTCAATAATGGAGTGCGTTTATTCCTTATGTATTATTCATAGTGATGAGAAAATGAACGGGCTTTCAAATAACTTTCAGCACTCACAAATGTATACATAAATATAAACTGGTAAAGTAATACATATATAGAAACAAAATATATATAAAGCATATGAAGAAAAAAATCAAAGCATTTAGAATTATACCAACTAGAGATAGCCTTTATTAAAGTGATGGTACGCTATTTCCAAGTATTTCACCATGCACACCAAAACACACATAAACACATTCAAAACAGGATTGCTACTATGGAAAAAAAGCCATGAAATTTAGAATGAGGCAAAACCAAGTATGAATACCTATTTGGAGGCAGACTAGCTTTACATCCTAGAGAATAATTTATCAATATTTTGAGTTGCTACTTCTTCTGGCTTAAGAGAAAGGGGATAATATTCAGAGCAATGCTGTGGCACCCAGCACAGAACTGACACATGCAACATCATGAGTACATTACATAGATGTGAGTCAGAGAAGCCAGACCCAAAGTCAGCCTTCCATATAGCTCTTTGACAATGAATTTTTAAAGAGCAGAACTACAGGAATGAAAAATAGACCAGCCTCTACTGGGGTCTCCATTTGGAGAACAACTGACCACCAAGAACAATGGGATAATTTGCAGGCAGTGAGAAAGAATATGAAGTTATTTTGTATTTATCATGTGGTGGTGAATAGTTCTACATGTTCTTAAATATGTAAAGAAACATACACTAAGTAAGGTAGATCTACAGTATTATAGTTTTATTTTGAAAATCATTTTTAAAACACTTTT
The DNA here is from genome assembly GCA_004027595.1 of Dinomys branickii. Classification (NCBI taxonomy): domain Eukaryota; kingdom Metazoa; phylum Chordata; class Mammalia; order Rodentia; family Dinomyidae; genus Dinomys; species Dinomys branickii. Next base: position 251,452 of record PVLD010000515.1, on the reverse strand, counting down.
CAGCAAATTATGAAAAGGAAGAATATTTAATCTTAAGGAAATCTACAAAAGTTATAGCAACTACCATTCTCAGAAGTGAAAAACTCAGCATTTTGTACCTAAGATTGGGCATGGGGTTAAGATATCATTTTTGTTACTTTCATTAAACACTGTTCTGGAGCTCTTAGGAAGCACAATAAGACAAGAAAAATAATTGCACAGATTAGAAAGGAAGAGGCAAACCTGCCATTATTTGCAGGGGACATGATGATATACGCACAATGAATTTCATAATTGCAAATAATTATAGTTATCAATGTTACCAAATAAAGCATTTGAACAAAATCAAGTATATAGAAGCAATGAGCCCAAAGCTAAATGAAAAATTTTGTGGCCCTGAATCAAGGTCAGCAGTTTTCTGTAGCTGTTGGTTTCAAGCAGGAGCCTGAAGTGGTATCTTTCTAAGGTCTGTTGGCCATTTCAGAACTTTAGAAATGTAATGGTCAATTCACTAAAAGGTAACAAATAACTAAATAAATTTTATGAGAGGACTTCAAGATGGCGACCGGGTAGGCAGCAGAGAGAGAACCACCCGGAGGAATGCCACTCAAAGGAGTATAGGAATATAGCAACATGTGAAGGACAGAAGAGAAAGAGGTGGGTAATCTGAGCTCAGAAAGGATCTGAAATGGGAATTGAAGCCCTCAGAAAGACTAAGCAAAACCTCTGCTGGGGGAAAGGATCGGAGATCCCCCTGGTGCAGTCGAGGGGAGAGGAGAAGGAGGAAGTCACCGCTCCAAGCACACCCATGGCCTGCGCCCTCATTCCGGCATTCGCATCTTCAGCTTTGGAGGCCCACGCTCATGGAAGCCTCCCGACTCGGCCAGGGGAGAGCGGAGTTCCGAGAGCTGGCCCAGGGCTGGAGAGAGGAGGGCGCAGCCAGCAAAGGAGGCAATGGCAGTCGGGAGCAGTTGTCGAACCCAGTGTGAGAATGAGAGGTTGCGACAGCCACTGGGGCAGAGTCCCCACCCTGTGGCAACCTTCCTAATCAGCGCCTGAAGAGAATCAATGCAACTAGTACACAGCCCACCATGCCTGGCTCTGCACCTGCCTCAAGGCAGTGGCCCCCTGCCTCTCGGCTAGGTGAGTGGCTACCAGCGGAGAGCAGTGGGGAACCTCAGCAGTGAGCCACGGTGGTTCCCAGGGATCCGGCCAAGGAGCAGACAGGGGCTCCAGCACTGCAACAGGAGGGAGATGCAGATGGAGGTGGATCTCGTGGCTCCACGCCCTTCTCACTCCAACGTCAGGCAGGAAGCACGAGCTGGGTTGCCAGAACTCAGCTCCCACCCTGAACTCTTTCTGGGAGCACCTTGAGTCTCAGCGGCTTGAGCAAGCACCGCCTGTTCCTGGCAACAATGGGATGAATCCAAAGTCTTCAGGATTCACCCCAAACTATTAATGTGAGCACCAAGAGGGTCTCCTTACAGCTTGCATATATGAACCTTGCATGAACCCATAGCAACAAATTAGATGAAAAGCAGCAGACCGGGAGTCTGAAAAACAACTACATACTCTATACAGCAGACCCGAGAAAATCCTCCAACTCTGTTCTAGAACTAATCTTTAAACTCAGTTCATACCCTGAATTAACACAGTGAGAACGGGCCAGGGAGATTTCAAGCCCTTATACTAAGCATCAAGTAAGTTCATCCAATGCCCAGCTGCAAGGGGTGGGGAACGGTAATACTGGAGATCAGGAGGAGGGAGGAGGAGAAGAAAGGGCCTTTGGCATCGAGGCAACAGGACAGAGCCGAATGGGTCACCGAGGGCACCCTGACGGGGGCACGTACCCCACAGCTGCTCTGCTGAGGACCCCATGGCTGCTCTGCTGTTGGCCCTGCTGAGGGCACCCCATGGACTGGACCTGCCCCCACCCATAGCATGGTGACGGGGCAGAGCTGGGCGGTCCGCTGTGAGCATGGGTGCTTTTCCACCTCCGACCATGGCAGTTTTTATACATCCATGTATGCTGAGGTAGCTATATCTCTTCCCAAGGCAAGAGTCCAGGTGTATAGATAAACCCAAGAATACAGTTATTATCACAGGGAAGATGACTGGTTGAGTGGTAGGGCAACGGAGATGAGGGAGGAGAAAATTGAATGATCAAATGGGTCATCTTCTGTGTAACTGAGTAACAAATGTGAAGGTAACATTGTGTAGGACAGCATCCAGGGCTGATTCCCTTCTATGTTCTCTATAATTTGTATTTCCTCAATCGTTTTTGTATTAACAGAAGTGAAGATAACTTTATGTTATGCAGCATCCAGTGCTGATTCCCTACTATCTTCTCTATAATTTGGTGTTTCCTTTAATGTTTGTGTGTTAACTAGTGTGAGGATGACATTATGTGGTACAGCATCCAGTGCTAATTCCCTGCTATGTTCTGTATAGTTTTGTGTTTTCGATATTGTTTATGGCTTGTTCTGGTTCATCGTCTCCATACTTTTGTCTTTAAAATAAAAAATCAAAAAAAATCCATCTATTCAGTTTATTATAAATGTGTAATTCTTTGGTGGCTTTGCTTTCTTTGACAATATAACTCATATTCTTAGCATCTCTTTAATGGAAATCATTTGATTAATTATAAAAAAAATGAAAAATTTTGAGTCATCCTATTTATAATGACATAAAATACTTAGTAAGTTTAACAATATTTTTTCAACAGCTACACACTGAAAAATAGAAAAGCATTATATATGGAAATAAAAGAATATCTAAATAAATTAAGATTGTATTTTCATAGATTTGAAGACTCATTATTTTTAAGGTACAAGCCTTTCCAAATAGATCTATATATTCAAAGCTCTTAAGTCAAAATCCTAATGGGCATTCAGAAAACAAAACCTGCCAAGCTGATCTTGAAATTAACATGGAAAGGCAAAAGAGTAGCCAATAATTGAACCAGAAAAAGATTTTGAGGATATAAAATGGATGATCTAAAGTTTTATTGTAAAAATAAGAGTTGCTATACATTTGTGTAAGGATGAACATATCAACATATCAAGGTAACAGGACACAGTCCAAATAGAATCCCATGTTCATGGCCAAATAATTTTCTTAGTATTTACTTAATCTTTTTATTTATTAGTACAAGCTTGCATGTGTATCTAGTTACTTCTCTCTTGTTGCTGAGAAAAATTATCCAGTCCCCAAAATTAAGGAAGGAAAGGTTTATTTAGCTTACAGTTTGTAGAAGTTCAAGTGTATAATCAGCTGGCTTTAAGGCAGGGGGCAGGGCACAGGGGCAGCACTTAAACGTGGCACAAGACAGCAAAAGCAGCAAGAGTAAAAATGGAGGGGAGGGAGAACAAGCCTCCTTTCCTCCCTTATATTGTAAGCAGACTTTTCCAGCCGAGGGGCATGTAGCACTCATACAGTCTCCAATTTCTCTGCCCTTGCACAGGCTCACAATGCACACAGAGTGAGGACTCTGCCCACCCAGTCACTTAGCTAACTTTCTAAACTTCTCACACTGACACAGTGGACAACAGCCCAGAGCTGGAAGGGCCTGTCCTTTTCACCCCAGGATATAGAACTGCTGAGTCACTTAGCCAAGCCATTAGACTCAAGTGGACACCATGTATCAACCATAACAATAATATAAACAATGTTTATATTCTTTTGTGTAGATAGTACTTGTACATAACATTTTAATACCTTTCTTCACCCACTTTCCCTCTTCTCCTTTCTCTCCATCTCTTGATCCTTTTCCCATTTGAGAAACATCTATCTCCCTAATTCCTATTATGTACCTTTTATTTTGCTGTTCCTCTCAATAAACCATCAGAAACTAGTAGTTCAATTATGTTAGCTATCTTGTGCATATATATTTTTCTTTCTTTCTTTCTTTTTCTCTTCCTCTTTTCACCCATCCCAATTGTTCTTTGATTTAAGTATTTTCTTTGCCATTCACAATATCTACTGTACCTTTTGGATTTTATTTACTCTTTCAGGTTCTTACACTACAGAGACAATATGATGTTTATACATGTGGGTCTTACTTATTTCACTTATGAATATGGTCTCTAGTTGCATCCATTTGCCTTTAAAAGCGTCAAGTTTTGATGACTTGATGATGACCATTCTTTCTGGAGTAAGATGAAATCTCAGTGTTCTTCTAATTTGAATTTTTCTAAGGGCCAGTGATACTCAGCATTTCTTTGTGAACTTATTGGCTCACAATTAATTTTCAACATTTTCTAAGAAAATTTAATGAAGAGCAGCTGAACTTTGCATCAAATGGTGGTAGAACAACTGGTAATATTTGTGGAAAATATGAACCTTTACCTTTATTGCATGGGTACGCATAGATTAATTCAAAATGAAGCATGGACCTAAGTGTAAGGTCTAAAAACTGTTAAAATATGTAGAAGAATTCTTTATGACATTGAGTTAACAAAATACTGTTTAAATATGGCATGAAAAGTGGAAACTATAAAAAAATTGCTAAAGTGAACTTCTGCTTTTCAAACCTGTAGATAAAAAGGCAAGTCATAGGCAGGGAGAAAATTTTTATAAAACATGGAATTGCAAATATATATATATATATATATATATATATGGTTAAGAACATTGTAACAAAAAATGAGCAAAATATTTGGGTAGACGATTTATAAAAGTACATACAAAATCAGCCAAATACATAGAAAGATGTATAACATCACAGTCATTAGAAAAATATGAATTAAAATCACAAAAACTGAACACTCAATGGTAAACACTAAGTTTAAAAGAGTAATAATACCAAATATTGGTGAAGATGTGAGACTATAAATCTCTTATATTGCTAAGGAGAATAAAAATGGTAAGCCATTTTGGCAAGAGTATGATGATATAAGCATAAAAATGTATTTATTGCATTTCAGTAATTCCACTTCTAAGTTTAATTTTACTTCTAAGTTTAATTTCACTTTTTGATATTTACTCAAAAGGAATGAAAACATAAACACATAAAGGACTTAGGATATGTGAGCATTCATTTATAATTAAAAAAAAAACTGGAAGACATCTGTTACAGATTTTATCTAGATTTCCTCCAAACCTTCACGCGCTCATAGGCTGGGCTTGTCAGAAGCAGCTAGATCTAGGATGTGTGCTACAGGGAGCAAGGGTGCGTGGTACTAAATTAATTCATTGATTGGAATTAGCATAGTTTTGGGTGGCACCTCCCAAAAGGCTGGTAACCTGGACAGCATAAAAGAAAAAGGCAGAACTCATTGCTGGTTGCTCCAGCAGCTTGCTGCCTTCTGCCTGCTCTGCTTTACCATGAGTGTTTCTCCCCAACAAAGCCCCTCTGCCATATCACCCATCCTGGAAACCAACCAACTATGGAATGAAACCTCTACAAACTGTGAGCCAAAATAAACCTTTCCTCCTTTAACTTTGCTGGACATTTTGTCTCAGCAGTGAGAAAAGTAACTAAAAATTATCCAAATATTAAGCTACTAAACACTAATGTTTCTATAAATAAATTACTGTAAAGCTCAAAGATATTTTTGGAGTATATTGTAAGGAATATGATCATGACTACTGAAGAATAAAGAACATTATCCTACTTTACTTGAAGTAAAGATATATTTAGAAGCCATATATTTTTAATGTGTCATTGAGAAAGAGTTCTCAGAATGGCAGTCTGCATGTCATTGTTGCAAGAAGTAAGGCTTTTGATGACTGGCTTCTGAGAGAAGAATGAGAAAATTCTTTCAGCTCTGCTGCTTTATCTCTCTCTCTGACCTCAGGCAACCTTCTGAAGATCTATAGTTGATTGTTGTACACAATGAATAGTAAGCATGAATAAGTTATTAACTCATGAAGTACATGTAAGTAATAAAGACAAGCATGTAAAGTTGTAGATTCAGGGTCAAACACTACATGAAATATTCTACTCCAGTTTTACTGAAATGTGTGTTTGAAACTGATTGATGAACAAGAGGCAATTATTACAATTAAATGTTTAGATGAGAAAGAAATTTCTTTGTTATCAGAAAATGGCATTAGGAGAATTGCAAAATGCCTTGAACTTTTAAAAATTCAGATTAAAAAAAAATCTCTTTCATGGAAGTTTCTAACTGTATTGTTAACCCTATTTTAAAGATACCTGAGAGGTACATAAGCATTCTGAAATGTGTGAGGTTTTTGTGGCCCGAGAATTAATATGCCATAAAAAACAACAATTTTGAGTTGTGTTTACACATCTGGAGTTCTAAACTGTATTTTGTGGGAGATTGTGAGATTCAGTGGGGAAATAGGAGAACTTCTAAAAGATCCAGAACACCTGTACTGTCTTTGTCATGCAATTTTCCTGAAGAAGCCCTGAAAAAGATGATCCACTTCAGTTGGAGAAAAGAAAAGTTTTGCCAAATAAAGAAGACATTGTTAATGTTTCCGAGGAGGGAAAGGGCCACTTATTCATAAACAGATCCTGTAGGATGCCTGAAAGATGGAAACACTGCTCACATTATCGATGAAAGTGGGAGGTCCAGAGCTGTGATAAACTCGAAGGAATTTATCGCTCCCTGGGATAATCTTCTTTTTGAAGACCAGACTTTAGGGGTAGCAAAGTAAACTAACATTTGGCATATCACATTTTAAATGAATATTCACACAGAACTAGACCTTTACACTATTTTTGAATGAGAACTCAGTGCAATGCATCTTTCTTTGTGATGCCTATCATTGACTCTTGGGTAATTAACACTGGCTTGTTAGCATGGGATATTTGATGTGGTCTAAATAAAAACTGGTCAAACATGGTACGACTTTAAAGACACAAAAATGTGCATTGTACCAAAATAATGCCCTAAAAGAAAGGGAAATACACGCACGCGCATGCGTGCACACACACACACACACACACACACACACATACACAAGATAGCTAAGATGATTGTATTACTAATTTCTATTAGTTTCTTAAAAGAACAATTAATGATTAATTTTTGACCAGTTTCACATGCTTTTATGTGGTAATCTGAGCAACTACTTTGAAGACAATATACAATATAACAACCTTTGTTGAATTCATATCTTGTTTTTTAAAATTGTGTTTCTATTTTTAAAATTATTTTTCTTATCATTAAAATAAAATTCCATGTTATTCACCAAAACATTGTCAGGAATGGCAATACTAAATATTTATTTCTGTAAAATCATGAGCTCATTCACAGAATCATTTTTAATGCATGTTTTTCCCTTAAGCAGACACAGATGAGTCTCTCGGATGGGATAGTCTATCTATTTCTTGGCCTGTGCAGACAAGAAACAGTACCACAAGAAAGAAGGAAAAATATTGGAAGAGAAAATGGTCTCTACCTCAAAATGTGAACGAGGGAATAAAAGACAGTCAAATGTGTTAGATGCCAATATGTGTAATCCAAGTAACGGAGTAATGGGTACCACTGTTTTCACATACTACAGAAGGAAACCATGTGCTTATTTAAACAACAAATATTTTTCAAAAATACAGGAGCAATTATATATATTTTTTCAATATTGAAATATAGTCAATATTTTCCTTTTATCAGATAATAAATTAAACTACCAGGAGTTTTGTCTTTTCCTGAGACAAAAACTAACGAGAGGGTGAAGTGTAAGTTTTATTAACCTAAGTTAATCTATGAACAGTAAGTAACATCCCCTTTTAGAATTAACACTACTTTTAGAGCAATTATGAGGAAATTTCTCAGAGTAAGAGTAAAATAAAATGAAACCTTTTAATGGAAAGTAATTAGCTAATTTTTCTTTATACTTCTTGTTTATTGAAGTAGACATTACAGACAATAAAATTTACCCTTTTAGGGAAGGAAGGAGCAAAGGCCCTTGAAAAAGCTGACCAGTTTTAAGAAAAAAAAAGAGAAAAAAATTTTCCATTCCAAGGAAACTTATTATTTTTGAAACTCAATTTCCTAATCAATAGAAGGAGCATAAAAATAAATCTAGCAATATATATTTTGAGCATCAAAGGACTTTAATGTAAGACAGAGCTTTTCAAAATGTTAGACAACAATTTCTGTTATTAGAGATGAGCTGGTTTATAAATGTGATGCTAATAAGATTATGTTCTTTTCAACATCTCCAATGAGATATATGAATCGATTTAATCTTGAAGCATTTCTAGTAAGTATAATTGCTTATGTAAAAACACTTAACTAATGTTTCATTTTTTTATGAAAAGCTATTTACTAAGGACATCCTACATGCGAAGCACTGAGGACACAGCAGGGAATAAGATAAGATAAATAGATGTGCTCCCTATCTATCCACAGCGTTCGGCACCTTACCATGCAAATGAAGCAAGCAAATTTCTGTTTCAACATTGTGCTATTGAGAAAGAAAGCACAGAAAGAGAACATGGATTGTTAGGGAAGAAGAACATATTATAATTATTAAGATGGGGGTCCGAGAATGCTTCTTTTTCAATGGGACATAACTGGAGATAATTAAAGATGGAGGCTGTATAATTTGTGGGTGTTAAATCTGTTTAGAAAGCGGCATGGACCAGATCGGAGAGTATCCGACATATGTAAGCAAAAGTGAAGAGGGCAGCTGACTTGCACAGAGGAATTAAGGAGAACAGGTTTGTAAGTGGGGCATGAGATATACAAGGGATGGTGTGTGTGTGATCACATAAATCCTACAACCCATTGTAACGAGGGCTTTTGCTTTTACTTTGAGTTAGATGGAAAGCCATTGTAGTGCTTTGAGGCTGAGTATGACCTTTTATCCTTCTGTATTACTTTCCTATACCTTCTATAATAGGATTCCACAAACTTAGTGAATTAAAATAGCACAAATGGATTTACTTAAGAGCTCTGCAGGTCACACTCTGAGATGGATGCCAGTGGTTACAGTGAAGGCACAGGCAGGGCTTATGTTCCCTTTGAAGGCCCCAGAGGTGACTCTGTCCTTGCCTGCTCAGGTTTCCAGGGTCACCGGCTTTCTTAGGCCCATGTCTTCTTCCCCCATCTTCAAAGTCCACGGCACAGTATCTTCAAATCTTGCCCACTGCCCTTCCTCCCTCCTTCCTCCTATAAGGGTGCTTTTAGTTACACTGGACTCACCCATATCATCTCAGATATTCCCTGTAACTCAAGACTGACTTACCACACCCTGAGGATCCTTTTAGCTTTATAAGGGAACAGATGTAAAAATCCTGAGGATTAGGATGTAGACAGTTTTGAAGGACAATTTCTGCCTATGACAGTCTGTCAAGAGGTAAGCTTTGATGTCCTCTAATGAGCAGCAAGAGAAAGAAAAACTGTGGCCATTTATGCATTATCTAACAATATGCAGAAATAAAGTGTATGGTTTGGTGAGGTGTGACACAGTCAAATTTGTTTTGTAAGAATGGAGGTTAGAATCAACATGGAGCCTGAAGAGAATCAATTTAAATGGACTGTCTAGCTAATAGAAATAGAATTTCAAAAAGTCCAAAACTATACATGATCCTTTCTTTGTCAGCTAAGATGCACTTTGACTAGCGCATTGATGCTACAGCCCATTTTATTCAAAATCTATAAGTACTCAAAAGAAATGATTGATATTAGCCATCCTTCAACTCACCTGCCTTTCCAAATTATTGAAAAATTTCTGCTATTAAAGTTAGTTCTTTTTTCATTTGGTTAATTGCTGTTGGCTTCTAAAATGTAAGCCTATTTTGGAAATCAAACATTTAAAACCAACATTGAGAGATATAAGCTGAGATACAAGCCCCGGATCATTATAACTCAGTGATTTCAGCATGAACTATGAAGTCATAGCAAGTCACTTCATCTCCACACATTTTATATCCACACAGTTTTAGTGTCTCTAATTTAATATTCCTTTTTTTGTTGTTTACTGTCAGGAATTCAGCTCAAACCTTTGTGCTTGCCAGATAAGCGCTATGGTCCTGAGCTATATCCCTGGCTCTAATTTAATATTAAAAGCAGCAACTATAATAATACTTAACAGGCACTGAGCACTTACATGCCAACATAGTACTAAATGTTGTTCATATATATCCTTCATTGCAATTTTTTGATATAGGTAACCATCATAGCTTTATGTTATGTATGAAAAATTTCAGTTTAATCAATCTCAAGACTGAAAAATTATAAATTTAAAATTTTACAGTTTCCAATTATATTTATTACAGTGTTGCAAAATCAAATCATGTCCTTTTGAAAAAGGAAGAAATTTACAAATATGAAAACTCAGCACACAAAAATATTATTTCTTTAACAAAGATTAAATACTGCAAATACAGTTGATAACAGTCATTTGACTAGTTTATTATGCTGATAGTAAGTATTGGATATATATGTATATATCCATATATAATTAAACTTGAGTATAAAAATATAGATTGTAATAAACGAACTAATTTACTTACCATTTGAGCCTACATGAAAATTATCCTGGTTTTCTTTTATTATGTATTGAAACTAACGACTTAATCTCAAAAATATTTTTAATTTTCATTTCTCTCTGAAGGAAAAAACAATACTTGGTAGCTATTTACTTTCTTCCTGTTCAAGTTTTTTTGTAAAAAGGAGACAGCTGAGTTATTTTCTTTGTTAACAGCAGAAAATGCTGCATGTTGACATCCTGAAAAGTGGTTATTTGTACTATATTTGTGAAAATGAATTTGTACTAAAGATTTAAATGAGGCAATGAGAAAATCTCTCAGTTTCTTCTCTTTGCCCTTACACTGATTAGTAGCAAAGAGAATGAGATTCTCACATTTGGAACCAGCACATGAGGTCACTATTTTTAGCTTTTCCTGAAATTGTAGTTATTTAAATCATTTCTGTGCAGTTAAAAAACTGTTTAGTGATTACAGAAAACAAGAAGGCAAACCCTAATCATCCTAGATGTCCTCACATTAAAATGAAGGTACCCAAGGTCAATATTGTTCTAGCACTTCAGAGACATAACTACATTATGTAGAGAGGGTCAAATTTCTCCTTGCTGCGTGCCATGAAACTTGTGCCAGCGGAGGAGCAGAGGATCCAACAGGTTATGCACTGATGAGACAGCAAGTGCTGATCATCCCAAAGGAGAACTTGAACTTCTTACACCAAATTCTTAGCAATAGTGATTCAGCCTGTCACCTTGAATACTGGAGGCATAGGTAGGGGAAAATGGTGAACTTTGCTATATAGTGTGATGTCCAATCTACCGTGACTTGTAAGCCGTGTTATACAATGTTTGCTTTCCAAATATGTTTCAAGTTGTCCAAATATTATGTACCTCATCAGAAGTGAAAGAAAAGCATCAGTGCTTGCAAAGACAGCGCTGTAGAACACTGACCTTTTCACATTTATCACGTGGCTCCGTTGCCTCTCTAACGGATATCTTGACATTTTCATTCAAAATGATTGTTGTGTTCTCTGACATTTTTGTCTCTGTCAATGACATCATAGGGGTTAGCAGCAATGGCTTGCAATTACCTAGCATGAGAATCACTTCCAGATATAAGAAGCATAAAAATATATTTCAGTATAAAGTGTTTTGGGTAGTATCTTAGAACACTCAGATGTTGCATTTGTCTTTGGAAGAGACTCTTGTTTACCTGATAATATGTGATTACACAGATAAAGGTTTAAAAATATACTTGGCCTGCCACATTTTTTGGAACCTGAATAAATTTCTTTCAAAGAAAAATTTAGTTCAGAATTCATATTACCATAGTTCTGTGATTTGGCTTCTGTAAGTCCATTTGTACTTTCCATTTTGAGTTTGAAACAAACCTGAAAAATGTGCCAAGAATTTTAATTGTAACTGGATTTATAAGCATACATGTATTTTATAGGTTTTTTTACCCTAGAATTTGAAGCTCTTATGGAAATATATACAATAAATGAGAGAACAAATAATGAGGACATCTGGGTTAGAAGCATGAGGAAACTAATAAATCAAAAGGTATGTTATGTGGCGTTGGAGTTAACCAACGCAGGGGACTACATTTGATTCTGAGGTGTGGTTCATGGAGGTCAGGGCACAAGGTAAAACTGAGCTTACAAGACTCAGGCCTTCCCTAAACTAAGAAAAAATGAATTGTTCGAGGAAAACACAGTCTTTCTTTGAAATGAGACATGTCAATTTTCTCACAAGGGTCTTCAATACAGAATGACATTTTAGCATCTCAGTTCTCCGTAATGTATCATCTACACTACATGGTGAAGTGAGAGCACATGAAATCACGTTGTTGAAGAATGACTGCTGGCTTTGCAGTTACGAACTTTCTTGCCTAAGAGTTTATTGCCATATTTGTAAAACAGTAAAAAGTTACCTTAATTTGATAAGGCTGTTGGAAGAAAAACGTGGGTTAAATTTACAGAACTGCTTGCTTCCATTCCTGACGCAGATTACCTGTGAATGAAAATTAATCTTGTGTAACTTCAGCATCCTCTGCACTGGGGATTATGCATACTGATGTACAATGGAGTCATGTCTACTTCATGACCATCACATTAACGAGGCCCAGAAATGCCATTCTAGTTCAGTGGAAAGGAATCAAGTGGAAAACCTGGATCCCTTCCTAGAGCTTAATCTATAGAAGAGTCATGTCATACAATGATTGCACACAAGTGAGTTTGCAAAACTTGAACGTTTATCTCTTTAATCTTTCTTAGTCTAAACCAGGCCCTTTAAATGACAAGTAATGATATATGTAGGGTGGAATGGAGCTGCCTCTTTCAATAACAGTCTCATTTCAGAGATTTTTCTTTATTTTAAATTCAGATGAGGCCATCCAGAGGAACATGTTGCTGAGAGTATTTAATTTGGTCTCTTTAGTTGACAATAAATTCTGATTGTTGTAATATTAAAATTTCTACTGTCCTAAACCAAAGGCATTCCCTTCTGCCAGGTTTTTTAACTTTCTATCTATGGTTTTGGACTGTACATGTTCTATATGTCATAAATCTTTCCTATATTGGTATGCATAGGTTTCACCAATAAAAGCCTTTGCTTTTTTCTTCAGGTAAAGATTCTGCTTCCAAATTATCCTCAGTACTGCCTTACTTACTCCACATAGCAAACTTTTTTTAGTCTTTCATCTTCTGGGATATTTATTGACTTTGTCCACCAAGTGGTGACCCTATTGTTTTGGTTATATCTTCAGGAGTTGCCGAATTTACATTAGCATATTTCTAGGCCTACTTCAACACGGCCATACAACTGAAACTTCCTGGAATTTAACATGATATAAGCACAAAATATTTCCAAATCAATTACCAAAGTCTTATCACATAATCAAATATTAAAGATGAATTATCTTTCAATTTTACTACATAAGGAACTGAATGATTTTACCACTTATCTCTAAATCTTGTTTAATGCATGCCCCAAATATGTTTCCAACATATTTCTTAAATAATTTTGGCAATAATTAATTAATATACTTAATGATTTTGTGTGACTACTTTCAGTACTTGCTACCAAAAATATATCACAGAAAATTAGTCAAATCTGATTTCAGAATTACATATGAATAATTCAAAAGTAGTAGAAACGAAGTTAGCGATATTATAATACATGATTTGAAAACTTACCTCAAAGCTACAGTAATCAAAACGTGATGGTAGTATAAACCAAAATATAGACATTTATTGACCACTGGATCTGAATAGAGAAACCAGAAACAAATCTACAAATTTATGGTTTACTTATTTTCAACAATGCTGCCAAGACCATACAACAGAGAAGAAGCAGTATCTTCAGTAAATGGTTGGGGAAAAATGGATATCCATAGCAGATGAAGGAAATTAGACCCTAATTTACAGTAAATAAAAAATAAAGCAAATTAAAGACCTCAACATAAGTCCTGAAATTCTAAAACTACAGAAACAAAAGCGGAAAAATCTCCATGACAGCCCCCAGAATGAATTTGGATGTCACCTCAAAAGTGCAGGCAGCCAAAGCAAAACTGGCACATATCACATGACCCTAATGAGCATTTCCAAAGCAAAGTACACGGTCAATAAAGGGAAGAGGCAACCTATGGAAGAGGAGCATATATTTCAAACCTATATCAGATAAGGAGCTATTATTCAAAATATATAATGAACTAAATTCAGTAGTAAGAATGTAAGTAACTGGATTAAGAAAGAAGCAATGAACATGAATAGACATTTTTCAGGAGATGTGGCAAATAGGTGTATGAAAGTAAGCTCAACACTGCTAATCATGAGAGAAATGCAAATTAAATTCACCATGACATGCTGCTCTGCACAAGGATGGCTATAATAAAATAAATGGACAAAAAAAAATCAACTGTTCTTGAACATGTGGGAGAATTGAAATGTTTATACATTGTTCATGGGCATGTAAAATAGTGCAGCTGCTGAGGGAAATTTGAAAATTTCTCAAAATTTCAGCACAGAATTACCATATGACCCAATTAGCCCATTCCTAATTATTTACCCAAAAGAATGGGAAACAAGAGCACAAACAGATACTTGCATGCCAGCATTTATTGCAGTATTAATTACAATAACTAAAAGATGGAAACTACCCAAGCAACCACTGGAAAACTAATTAATACCTTACATACCATAGTATGCACAAATACTGAAAACATGCTGTATAAATGAGATCGGACATAAAAGGACAAATATTCAATGATTCCACTTATGTAAAATATCTAAAACAGGCACCTTCTGCACCTAGGGGCAGAAAATAAGTTAGCAAGGATAGAGGAAAAAGTACGAGGCATTACTGCCAAGTGCAAATAGATTTGATGAAAGGTTTTGGAAATAGTGGTAATGATCTAGCAACATGGTGAATGTAACTGATGCCTCTAAATTATTTGCTAAAAATTGTTAAAATGGAAAATTTCATGTTACATGTATTTTACTTCAAAAAAATCCTAATTTATATAAAATAACATCCCATTTTAAAATCGTACTATAGGGCAATCAAATTTCCCCTTTGGGGATGTTTTTATTTAAATTACCTTAACAGCTACAAAAACATAACTGTAACACACGTCCATGGAGTATATATGATTTGACACATGTATGTAATTTGTAATGTTTACATCAAGGTAAATATATTATGGTGAAAGCATTTGTCATGGCTTGTACCTAGATGGCCCCTCGAAGTGTCATGTAGTCATATGTGGGAGGTTCAAAGTTGGCTGGATTAGGATGTGCTAATATGGATCAAGGGTGTGATAGTGAGAATACGAGGGTGGATGATAGAAGCCCCATCCTGGGTGTGGGTGGCACCAATGATTAGTCTTGTAGCCTGTCTGGAATAAAAGCAACCAGCAAGCTAGCTCTTACTGCTGCAGTGGCTGCTTGCTGGTTCACTGCCTCTTGCCTGATTGCCATAAACGGTTTCTCCCTAGTGATGTCCCTGTGCCACTCCCCACTGGGAGCCAGTTGACTGTGAACTGAAACCCCTATAAACTCTGAATCGAGATGAATCTTTCCTCTTTTAACTTTGGTGTCAGGCATTTTGTCTTAGCAACAAGAAAAGTAACTAAGACAGCATTCAAAATCCTTTCTTCTCTCTTTGTGCATGTACTATATAATACATTCTCATTATTTATGACCTCTGTATTAAGCATCAGTAATACCAAAACTTTTTACTCCTATTTAACTGAAACTTAGTATCCATTTTTCATCATTTCCCTTATCATCTTCTCTTCTCTCTTATTTTGGTAATCGAATATTTGATCTCAAAAGTTGAGAATAGAATCCAAGTAGCAAATCATGTGCTACTTGGAGTTCTGTGCCTGGCTTCTTCCACTTAACATAGTTACTTTCATTTTCATCCTTGTGAGTGACAAGATTTCATCTTCATATCTGTGGCTGAATGCTATCTCACTGTATACTTGCAGCACATTTTTTCACATCTTTTCATCGATAAGTTTCATATTTCCATTTCTTGGCTATTATGAATAGTACTGAGGTGAACAAAGGAAGTGCAATGTGTCTCCAACAAACAGATCTCATTTCATGTGGATACACATGCAGTAGTGGTATTTTTATGTAGTAATTCTTTTTTAATTTTTGAGGAACGTTGGTTCTTCATAGTGACAGAACTAATCTATATTTCCACTAGCAGTGGGAAATTTTCTCTCTTTTTTGCAACATACATAAGAAAAGCAAGACTCAATGGTAAGAACACGAATAAGCTGATAATTTAAAAATACTGCTACAAGTTTAGTTCAGTGGTTTCCTTCATGACTAGCTGAGGCTCTGAATGCAACCTCCACACTGCAAAAGAAAACACAAAAGAATAAATCTAAAGAGCCATGTCTTCACTTCAGAGAAGACATGCAAATGGCCTAAGTATGTCAAAATATGCTCAACATTACTAATCAGAGAAATGCAAATCAAGGCCACAACTAGATGTCACTTCATTATAACAGCCAACAGTAAGAATGGCTGTCACTAAACGTTTTATATGACACAGGTTTTTTATTTTCCGGTTTCCTCCTACCTGGCCTCTTACAGTATCATGAAGCGAGGAATCTGGAGGCTGGCCTCCCTGTGGACATACTTTTCCCCTTGATAACTTCTTTGTGGGTTTTCCCATCACACCTTCATACATGACACGTTAAGACAAGAAGACATGATACACTGATACTCCAGTTGTTAGAAAATTACCCTGAGCTCTTCATGTATCTCTTATGCAAGATTAAAATCGGCTTTGTTTGATTACTGTTGCACAAGGAAATGAAAATATATGTCACTTGAAATTGTGGCTTGGATCTCATGAATAGTACGCATACAAGCCCAAGTATGAATGAAAAAAAATCTCTAGGTATTCAGAAAAGGAACAAATGAAGACAACTTTCAAGTAAGTAGGAAGCAATGGAGAGAGTCTGTTTTATTCTCAATGTCCTGGTTTTTATGTTAATTGTCCAAAAGCAAAGAAAATTTAACAAGAAAACATAATGTTTGTGAGTAAAAGTAAGAAAAGATGAGCACTTAACAAGGAATACTTAGGCAACCAAATGATTTTACATTTTCAGAAGTATTCTAGATTGAACTCAGGAACACAGTGCTAGCACAGGTTTTCAGAAGCATCAGCTGATCTGTGGCATGTCTGATCTATGCACTGCATGGGACACATAGGACCTTTGTAATATAGTCATATTCAGAAAGAAGATTAATTGAAATTCTGATCCAAAGTAGCAGAATTTTTAAAACAATATCAAATTCAAATAAGATAATTTAACAAAGTAGTTCATCAACCAGGTTGTACTTGTTAGTGTCTTTATAAGAAATTGATTGTTTGTGTCAAGTGCCATTTCCTCAACAGTAGTTTTTGTTTTCTTGATCACCCTGTGTCTTTGAAAGATGTGTTAAGTTCATACTTCCCACATGGTTTTAATAAATTTCTTATAGACAAACATTTCACTGGATGATCCTATTTTTCACTTTTCATATTCAAGAAAGGAGTGAAAAATGTAAGAAGGAAGGCTTATTCCTCAAATATTGGCTGAAAAAACGTTTGGTGAATCCAAGAATAGGAGTCTTCTTCCCTCCCTCCCTTCTTCCCTCCCTTCTTTTCTTTGTTTTTTCTTTTCTTTTCTTTTTGTCTTTTATTCTTTTCTTGCCTTGTCTTTTCTTGTCCTGTCTTTCTTTTCTGGTTCTTTCTTTCTTTCTTTCTTTCTTTCTTTCTTTCTTTCTTTCTTTCTTTCTCTCTTTCTCTCTTTCTCTCTTTCTCTCTTTCTCTCTCTCTCTCTCTCTCTCTCTCTCTCTCTCTCTCTCTCTCTCTCTCTCTTTCTTTCTTTCTTTCTCAGACATGAAAAAGTCACAAGACAAATGAAATAGAGAAACGGAGGAAACCATGCAAAGAGGGGACGGTGCTCTAATACTACATAGCGGAAGATATCCAGGAATAAAGCCATCCCATAATCCCTGCTCAACCCAGGTTTCTGGTCATGGTATTACAAAAGTGAGAGAATCCTTTTGATTATCTGGGCTATGTGATGTCTCTGATGGTTTAATTATTGTGCCAGTAGTAGATCTTCCTGAGTTTTCCTATTTGTTCAAGATTAGTAAATAATCTATTATTCAAAAATATACCATAAGTATAAACAAAAATTTAGCAGTGGGGAAAACTTAGCAACCAAGAGATTTCTGAAATGAGAAAATAAAATTGATAACCTCCCACAAGACTGATGAAGAATAAAAGAAGATATAAATTATAAATATCAAGAATGAAAAAGAGGGCGTCATAGCAGATTCTATTTTTGTTTGTGTACTTTCCTGTATTTTTATGCAACCCAATAAAACTGGATAAAAATTAATCAGATAATTCCTGCTTAAAATGGTATCCATGGTGTATATAATTTATCATCAGTAAAAGACAGCGATTATCTTAGTACTATGGTAAGAACTACACCAAAAGTTTTTCTCACATGCCATCAGAAAACTTCAAAGAATCACATTCCTCAATAGGTGACTTGGTTGTTCTGCTTCAGGTGGGCTGCTCTATTGTGAGAAACTGATTTCCCTGTGAATTAATTGTTTTTTAAGGAAATTCCTAATAGACTATTCATACTTAGGACAGGTGTCAAGATATCAAAAACTGTCGGTCTTGCTAAGTCTTATCTGTGTGTTGTCTAAAAATAGTTGGTTCTACAGGGAAAGCAAGTCTCCTTCCAATAATTATGTCACATGTCCTTCTTGGTCTTAAAATTAACTACAACAACAGAAAAACCCATTGGTTCTTTAGCGTGCTCATTTGAAGGAGGAAAGAGGATCTCATCATCCCAGTCTGCTTGCATGTGTGTGTATTTTCCCTTCCTTTTCAGAGTGGCATGCACACGCTAGAGAGCTATTAGAAGAAAAGACAGATAACATTTGTCTTCTATATCTAATGTTTCAATAGTGTACCAAGGAAACCTGAATACTGAATATATAACATTACTTGTAATGGAAAATAAAGTCCTTCCTTTTCACAAAACATATATGTAGTACAGATTTCTTAGTCACACGAAATAAATTACCTTGATTCTCTAATGTTCTGAGGATTTAAAATGCCATCTTTATTCTCGTCTTTAGATGCAACTGCTGAGCTTATGATTTGGAAACCATGTTGCATACCCACTTTCAGTTTATCAGATACTCTCTGTAAGTGTTGCTTAGTTTGAAATTTTATGCATTAAATTATTAGCATACATAAGTTATATTGCTCTTAGCAGCAAATTCTTTAATGGTATTTCCCTGTACCCCTCTAGGTGGGACACTGAGGATTTTGGTGTGGCATCCTTATTGTCTATCATTACCTGCTGTGATAGTTAACTATTTCACCAACTTAAATAAGAAATGCCCAGCTGACTGGCTTAGCACAGCTCTAAGGGTGAATGAATGATGGACTTACTGAAGAGGGAAGACCAACCCAGGTATTAGTGAAACCGACCAATAGGTTTCTAGCCTGGATGGAATAAGAAGGGAGAGAAGGAAGTCTCACTTCTACTTTCTCAGAAGAATCCCAGTCACCCCCATTGCCTTGGGATGGCTGTCTCTAGTCTTCCAGCAGAGATAATTCAGCCTTCCAGCTTAATCTTCAGGCTTCCAAAGTAGACCTTTTGGCTTCCAGGTGCAGATTCCAATAGGATGCTGAAGTGAGCCCCAGGTCTTCCAACTTTGACTGGACCCTCTGGATCTCCAGTGCAGATTGCCCTTTGTACACATCTGGATTTGACTGGATGGGTGGCAATTGTAAGCCTACCTTATAAATAATATATAAATATGTACTATTAAAGCTGTTCCTCTAGTGAATTCTTATGCACCTTCTCTAGATTTTTGTGCTACTTTTAGATTTAAAAATGTTTTTTAAATCTGACAACTTTATTCAAATGTTTATTACATACATGCACATTCACAAATATATACATGCATACATATACATTCCATGAAACCTTGTTGACAATTCAATGAGTTATATGCTTTTGTTGTAACCTCTTTCATAAATGATGATACTGAGCACATAAAGGGTAAGTGATCCCCTCAAGTTACACAACTAACAGATGATGAAATCAAAGCATTTGAAACAACGGGTTCAAGCCTTACTCCCAAAGAAAGTAATTATAATCATATTTATAAAACAAACATACATAGTTTTTACATATACATGTGTTTACATATGCATAGTTTTTACATATGCATTCATATGTTTTACTAATTACTAAAATGCAAACAAATTTTACTATTCTTGGTACTATGAAATTTATCATACTTGGATATTCTTAATCCAGAATTATCAGAAATGCACTTTGTGTGTATGTTTGCAAAATTAAAAGGGGGCCTTCTTATTGGAAATAGCGGGAATCACTGTCTTAGAACATAAACATGAAAAATCAATTAAATCAATTTTTCATGAAGAACCTTTCAGAATTCTGCTTCTGAAGTCCCTGTACAGCCTGCTTGTTACACTGAGGGCTTGACTTACGTCTGCAGATGATTGAAGTACTGACTGATGTTACGAGTGCTAATTAATACCTCATTCTGTGAGGTAGAGCTCTGGTTAAATCATTATTCTGAAGCTAATTTTACAGAAACGCTTGTTCCATCTAAATAGATGCTGCATCACTGCAAATGTGAAGGGTAATATTGTTTAATACCAAGAGTTATTCAAGATAAATTAATCTCTGCTGAAGTCAGTTAGTGTCTACAAAATGTAATTTCATTGTCTGTGTGTTTCTCTAGTACACATGTGGAGCTTGTAATTGCACATTTATGAGGGTGTTATTGTTTATTTGTTTATGTATAACTTGGCCTTTTTATAGTCTTTACACAGTATCTTTAAGAGGATGGGGACACTGGCTACCTCCTATTGTTAGTATATCACCAATCCCTGTCACGATAGCTAGCAGTGACAGATAGGGAACACATCAGTGAATGAATGTAGTAGGCAAATCTAAAATGCAAGTGTAACATATCTTCTGTCTGCCTTAGTCAAATTCTTTGAATCTCAGTTTCATAATTTGTGAAATAGTGATCTCATTTGCTTTATTTCAAGCATTACATGAGATAAGCGACATTGATTTTATAGTAAGTACTTGATAAGCAGTAGTTATCTTTAGAGTTGTCAAAATGTTTTTATATCTAAAAGGAGCACAAACAAACTAGAGGAGGTAATGACAGACAATGAAGATGTTTCAGGCCAGTGACATGTCCTACCAAGAGAGGAAATAGAAGAATAGCATGAAGAACTTGCTGCTAAAACCATATACAGATGTGTAAGATGGTTTTAATAGTATAAATTCAACAGTTGCACACACAGATTAGAATTAAGATGGCATTTTAAATCCCAAGAATAATATAGAATCAAGATAATTTGATGTGACTAAGAAATCTTATGAAGAGAGAAGATTTTATTTTCTCTTACATATAACATATATTTAGTATTTAGATTTCCTTCAAATACTATTGTAACATTAGGTTACAATACAGATGTTATCTGTTCCCCTCTTCTAAGTGCTATAATCACATATGATTTAGGGATTATTCCCTGCCTTTGAAGATGCCAACTTTGTGTGTGTGAAAAAAATAACACATTAACAAGAAGGGTGTAACATGTAAATGTGCAGTATCTTTCTGATAATTTTCTGTAGCTGTAACAAAATACTTGAGTCTAGATATGTAATAAAAAATAGAAACTCATTTGCAATGACATTTGTGAAGACTGAGGAGTCTATGATCATCAGCACTAGCATTTGCTTGGCATCTGGTGAGGGCATCATTTTGCATCATAACACAGAAGAAGGAAGAGTTTTGTCACAGGTGAGGAAGAAAATATGAGGAAGTTAAAGAAGCTGAGTTCAATTTTACCCTAATCTGTTCTCAGGTAACTAACACATTCCTGTGAGGGAAGGACAAATTTCTCTCTCTCTTTTTTTAACCAACACACATACATTTACAAAATAACACAAGAACAATATAAGTAATACTGAAATTCAGACAAGGTGATAGGAAATTAGCAATGGTTATTGAATTACATATTGATTTCTTCAAAGTGGTTACTCAGGAAAACAAATAGACACATAAGATTGATTAAAAAATTCATCATTAACTGTTTCTTTCAATAAAGCAATAGAAGTTAGTAGTTCAACTATTTTAGCTGTCCTGTTTATACATATATACATAATTTTCCCCTTCTTTCTTTTCTCTTTTCCCTCATCTTAGTTGTTTTTTACTTTTGAGGAGGTTCCTTTCATTTCACAATGTCTATCATAGATCCTAATTTTATTCACTCTTTCAGGTTCTTATACTACTGAGACAAGACATTGTTTACACATGTGGGTCTGATTTATTTCACTTATGAGTTATGGTCTCCAGCTGTGACCATTTACCTCTCAAAGCCTCAAATTTATCTTTCTTCATAGCTAAGAAATATTCCATCATATAATACCACAACTTTTTTATCCATTTCTCAGTGGATGGACATTTGGATTGCTTCCATGATTTAGCTATTACAAATTGCACTGCTATAAACATGGGTGCTCATATATCATTGTGATATGATGTTTTCAGCTCTTCTGGAAAAATACCCAGAAGGAGGATGCCTGGGTTGAATGGGACCTCAAAACCTAGTTGGCTGAGGAATCTCCAAACCGATCTCCATAGTGGTTTCACCAGTCTGTATTCCCACCAACAGTGCAGAAGAGTTCTTATTTCTCTACAGCCTCGCCAGCATTTGTTATTGGATTATTTCTTAGTGCTGGCACTCTTACTGGGGTGAGATGAAATCTCAATGTTGTTTTAATTTGCACTTCTCATATGACTAATGATGTTGAACACTTTCTCATGTATTTATTTGCCATTTGTATTTCTTTGTCTGAGAAGTGTGTATTCATCTCAGATGCCCATTTCTGGATTGGTTCTTTGATTTTGGGGATGGCTGATGTTTCTTAATTCTTTATATGTTCTAAGTAGAAGTCCTTTGTCTGTGGAACAGTCAGCTAAAAATTTTTCCCAATTTGTGGGTTTTCCTTTTACTCTGATGGTGACTTCTTTAGATGTGCAAAGACTTTTCAGTCAGATGGTATCCCAGGTATTGATTCTTTGAAGTATTTTCTGTGTGGTTTGGTTTTTGTTCATGAACTCTATGCCTACCCCTATGTCTTCAAGAGTTTTACCTATTTTCTCTTCCAATAGATTTAGTGTTTCTGTTTTAATATTGAGATCTGTGACCATTTTGACTTGAGTTTGGTGCCTGGTGATAGACTTGGGTCTATTTTCAGTCCTTGGCAAGTAGCAAACCAATTTTTCCAGCATGATTTATTGAAAAGACTATCTTTCTTCCACTGAACTTCTTTGGCTCCTTTGTCAAAGATTAGGTGACTGAGTGTTTTTATAGTTGTGGCTATTTCTGTATATATCATATTGTTGGATCTTTTTTCTTAGTCCACTCTGCCAGTCTGCTTCTTTTAACTGGTGAATTGAGGCCATTTACATTAATGGTTATAACTGATATGTGTTGGCTTATCTTTGTCGTATTATTTACTTGCTGTTGCTTTCTTACATTTTCTCTCTGTTTAATTGCTTGCTTTACTTGAGGGATCCTTTCTATTGTTGTTCTTAAAATTGTGGTCATTTCTTCCTCTGTCTAAAATATCTTTTAGTATTCTTTGTAAGATTGGTTTGGCACTCATGAAGTTCTTCAGTTGTTCTTTGTTGTGGAAATATTTTATTTCTCCATTAAATTTGAAGGATAGTTTTGCAGGATACATCAATCTTGGTTGGAAGTTGTTTTTCTCAGGAACTGTAATACTTCACTCCAAGCTTTCCTGAATGGAATGGCTTGTGTTGAGAAATCTGCTGCGATTATGATGAGCTTTCCTTTATAGGTGATCTGTTTCTTTTCTCTAGTGGATTTAATATTCTGTTCTTTTGCTGTATGTCTGGGATCTCGGTTATTATATGTCTGGGTGTAGTTTTATTTTTGTTATGAGTAGTTAGAGTTCTATATGCCTCATTTAACTGTAAATCAGATTCTTTTTCCATGCTTGGGAAATTTTCTGCTATTATTTCCTCAAATATTCTTTCTGTGTCATTTGTATTATCTCCTGCTGTTCGTTGACTCCTATTAGTCTTACATTATTTCTCTTTGCCTCGTCTTGCAGCTGCTGAATTGATTTTTCTTGGTTCCTTGTTAATTTTAAGAGATCCTTCCTTTCACTATCATTAGCTGCTATGCTGTCTTCAAGATCTAAAATCCTATTTTCAGCTTCATGCAAACGGTTTTGCCAACTTTCAATGGAAGTTGTGATTTCCTGACATATCTTTGAATCTGTTTCATGCTTTCAAGCTCACTACAATATTTTCCATTTAACTTTCCATCAGTTTTCTATGGTCTTTTGTGTTTTATATGTGTCCATTTCAGGTGTGCTGAGCCATTCTGTCATTATTGTTGTCATTTCATTTTTCACCTGAGAAATTATTTCTGGTCTATTGTCTTCTATGGCCTGTTTGAGTTGTTTCTTCACTTCCACTGCAATAATTTCAGCAGTTTTAGGTGTGTGTTTACCAAATTCTCCTGTTGAGATCTCCTGGACTTGTTCTGTGTGGGATGGAGTTCTGAGATTGCAGTTACATCCTTCCTCTTGTCATTTTTGCTGTCAGAGGTAGAACACCCAGTCTCCCTCTTCCCTGGCAGCTCAGCAAAAGTTGCAAGTGTCCCTAGTTTTCCTGGTGTTCAGACTTGCTCCTCAGTGGCCACTGAGAGGGTCTGCTCACTCTGGGGTCTTCCTGGTGGTTCGCAGAGTGTACCTAGTTCTCCGGAGTCCCAGATGCAAACTGCAATACTAGCTGATCACAGACCCTCTAATCCAGTGTCCCCTGGCAGCTCAGGGCATGCACATAACCCAGCAGTGGGCTTCACTGGTGGTATGATCACTTAGTCTGTCCCCAGGCAGTTCAAGGAGTAGGCAGATTCCAAACACAAACTGCAGGGTCACCATTTTGTTAACTGCCTGACTCAGTGTCTCCAGGCAGCTCAGGGCACATGCAGGAGCCAGACATGGGCTGCACTGGAGGTGATCATGGACTGCCTGTCGTGTAAAGCCCAGAGGCAAAACTGTGGTGTCAGCATTTCATGGACCACCTGATCTAATACCTCAGGCAGAACAGGGCTCATGTAGCCCCAAATGTGAAACTCCAGTGTTAGTGGTTTGTGGGGCTTCTCAGTCAGTATCTCCTGCCTGCAACTGATACATGAAAAGTGGAGACACAGACTGTAATGGCGGCAGGATTGCAGGTGTCCTGCTCTGTCCCCAAGAAGTAGATGGGGTCTACCTCTCTACCTCGTTCTCTCAGCACTCAGCCATGAATGATGATGTCAGTGGATCACAGACCTCCTGATACCATGTCTCCAGGCAGCCGGGGCGCATAGGAGCCAGGTGTGGGCTACATTGGTGGTGATCATGGACTGCCTGCTTCTGTGACCTCTGGGAGGTCAGGGCATGTGTAAAGCCTTCAAATTTCTCTTAAGTATCTAATCACATTCAAACAGTCTCACCTTTGCTCAGTACTGGTATACTGGGAATTAAATCTTAGCATGAGTTACTTTTGGCGGTCAAACCATACACATCCAAATATATCATTATACAGAGAGCATTTGTTTAAGCACTGCTTAAGATAATGAATGGTTTATTTCCATCCTCTCAGGAGCACTAATCATAGGACCAATTACAACCATCTTGCCACCCGTTAATGCTATCCTGAGTTTTTTTTTTTATCAATTTCTGGGCCTGTATATAGTTCTATCACCAAAAACTGCTTTCCTAAATGTGGAGCTATTTTGAAATCTGTATAAATAGAAGGATGTTTTATTCCATTTGTGTCATATTTAGAAAGATAAAAGAAATTGTTCAAAGTATAACAATTGAAGAATTCATTACAAGAATTAACTTTAATTCAAGAGATGAGAGAAAAAATTGAGAGACAAATTTAAAATGCAATAGGACATGATCATGTGATCTACTTAAAATCAGGTTCACTAACAGGAGCAGAAAATATTCTTATCTTTGAGTACATTTTTATGCAACTTTCTGTCATGGTTGCCACCCACGTTTACTATGGGACTGTATAGGCCAAGAAGTAGTATAGAAAAACTAGCGGGATGACTGGAGGGGTATCCTCACTTTCTCTGATCAGTTTTAGTGTGACTTCTCATTCACAGAGCCATAACTATTGAACTCCTCCAGTGCTGTCTGTATGCCCCCAAGTGTTCATATCCACTCTGGTCAAGAATACTGGAGGACAGAGACAGCAATATCATTATCTGGTGAGTGATCCTAAAAATGCTGTTCTTAATCACCCAACTAAGATTATTCACTATTCAGACTCCTCAACACTCATTTCTTACATTTTATACAGTGTTCAAAGTATAAGTTATTCTTCTCTTGCTTTCCTGAAAATGTACATTCAAAGAAAGCTTCACTAAAATTTTTCTTGATCTAAATTTAAACCTCACTGCCTAGAGAGAAACCATGTATTTACATAGTTTATTTGTAAGTCAAAGATTGGCCAGAGGTTATGTTCAAACACTGCAAGCTGGGAAGCCTTCCTCTAGCTGCTGATACATCTGTGTGTGGCCAGGACCAGATTCTAATTTCTAGCCATTTCCAAGTTCTCATCACATTTCACTTTTAGCTGGCTTCTCCTTTCATCATTATGGTTTTCTCTGCCAGAGATGCGCAGGTGGTTGGCCATTATCATGGTTTATGAAGCACAGGCACACAATCTCTGAACAGCACATGGCCTCTTCACCTCTTGGTCTATCAGTGCTAGTACATCTGTAGATCTCAGGATAGAAGCAATTTTCTCTTCTTGTGACATTTTCATGACTGTTACCATTTCAAATGGCACAATCCTAATCAAATATGTTCTCTCTGGTGGTGGCAAAAGTTATATTCACAACTTGCCCCAGCCTTATTGAAGTACTACACAGTCAAACCCAGAACATAGAAGCTTTAAGCGAAAATATTGATGACTATGTTGTTTTACCCAAAATTCATCAAAAAAACTTTCTCACTTGATTATATATCTTTGATTAAATTCTATAACTCTGTAATAACTGTGTTTTATGGTTTTGTACAGCTTTACAATTTTCAACTACTTTATTTAACCAGTTTGGAAATTGATTTCATTATTAAATATAATACTAAATTCATCAAAATATTTGATAAAATGTCATAAAGAAGGATAAGCTTGAGACATCTCTAGCTAAATGGATGCACCTTGAAGGCACACTCTTTAGTGAAATAAAGATATGTAAATACCCCATTGTTTCTCTGATGTGAGAAAATGAAAGTGCAAATAAGAACCAAAATGTACAATAGATATTGGGAAACAGGTAGAAAATGTTCTACTGGGAAGGGGAACTAAGAGTGGAATAGGGGGAAAGGAAGGGAAAGGAAAAATTGATGAGAAGAGAAGAGGGTAAAGGAAACAAAGCTTTTGTAAATAAGGAGGAGGAAAAGGATAAAAGGGAAAGGAGGGGAATGGGGAAAAAGAGGCAAATTGCATCATGTATAGGTACAAATTCCCTAAGATGAATGTGCTAATTATGTATACCTAATATGAACCAATAAATACAATTTTGAAAATAAATAAATAAATAAATGCATACATACACAAATAAAATGTTATGCACAAACATGAATAGTACTATTGTATAAAACAGTAGAAAACTGTATTTTAAAATATAGTACTATTTAATAGCAATAATCATTAGATACCCAAGAACAAAGCTGAGACATCTGAATGACCTTTATAATAACATGTAGGAAGCATTAAATCTGAAGCAAGTAAATGGAGGTAGATACAGCATATTCCTAGGTTGGAAGAAACAAGTAATTTGGTGAAAAAAAAAAGTCAATTTTAAGCAAATTAATCACTGGAAATTTAAATCCTGGGTATATGTGTATGTGAGCACATGTGTTGACATTATGTTTCAAATATTATAATCATTAGGGAGAATAAATTGGAGGAATTACACTACCAAATATCTCTACTAAATAGAGTAATGAGAAAGAGAAGTCTACCCACACAATCAACTGATATGCGACAAACTTGTAATTTAATGGAATGAGGAAAAATATCTTTTCAGTAATTAGTGCTGGTTCAAATGAAACTGGAAACAAAATGAAACTTATCCTTACCTCACATCATACACAGAAAATCTTTTAGAATCAAATCTATATAAATTTACTAATTCTGGTAAGAAAATAGGAAAATAAGAGTACAGCTTTGAAATCCACCAATACTTCTTTAAAAGGGCATAAAAAACACTATCTATAGATGACTGAAATACTAGACCATATTAAAATTAAGAAACTGATCATTAACTGATACTATTGATGCAGTAAAAAATTCAGCCCACAACATCTATCAGATCGTTATTTTGTGCTATGTCTAGAAATATTTTTTAAAAAGCCCAAAATGTAATAAGAAACAATAAGTGCAAAAATAACACAATAGATACTGTAGTGGGTATTCAGATGACCAATGCATATATTATTTACTTTGTCTTTAGTTAAGTACGCACTTTAAACACAATAAAATACTAAAACATACAATTGGAGTTGCTAAAATAAAAAAGACAGAAAGAGAAAAGAGGGCGATGAGCAGAGATCAAGGGTTAGGAGGGATGAGAGAGCAAAAGAGAGACAGAGGCAGGGGCAGAGATTAAAATCCTTAAGTGAGAGCAAAACAAAAAACACACTACAAAACTGAAAGTGAGAAAAAATTTAAAAGAGAAGGAAAACAGTTTTATACTTCCCTGATAAAATCATGAGTTGTTAGGACCATTTTGGAAAACCATTTATAGTACCTTCCAAGTCTAAACAAGTGGCCCCTGAACCTGCAGGTCTCCTTTTGGGTAAATATATCAACAATATGTTTGCTTACAAACACATTATACAAATATTTATATTGCTACTAGCCACACTAGGGAAAAAGAAAACATGATTCTGTCTCCAATCAAAAATTGAAAACATGAATACATTTTTGTTTTGTTCAGGCTTGAGAGTGAACAAATTAAAATGTAAATACATTTCGTTGTGAGAATGAACAAACTGCCATTTCTCATAGAATTATAGATAAGTTTAAAAAATGTAACACTGAAAAAGAGGCCAGACACAGAGTTCATACTGTATGTATCATAAATTTTAAAGCACACAAGATAAGTGTGCTGTGCTAAAATCAAGGATAGGGATTCTCATAAAGAAAAAACGGAATGTGAATATTTTCTTTCTGCTGATTTGGTGAGGTTTGGTTTTTTAAACTCAGCGTTGGTTACCCAGCTGTGTCTAGTTTGTGAAAGTTCATTGAACTTGTACATTCATGATCATTGCACACTTCTGTATATTTGTATTAACTCAGTAAAATACTTGTGTGAGTAAATGGGTTTTTTGATGTAGACTACGGTGGATTTACGACTGTCACTTCACAAAGTGTCATTTTCTTTCTCTTGCACTGAATATGAGAGGAAGACACAATGGAGTGCCTACGGCCAACAGATGGGTAGGTGTGAGTGTCCGTCCTCTTCTCATACAAACCCTCACTCTGTGTCTACTAAGACTAGATGGTGATTTACAATGACAATAATTTTGAAAAAAAGAACAGGCCAGAAATTCTGTTTTAAATAATTTAGCATGGAAACACATTTTCTACCTCATCATTTTTTTTCTGTTAATCCTAATGATTATTAAAATGTTATAATGAACTGTTCAGTATTGTGTACAGCAAAGTGTCAGATGTAGTCAGGCTACTAAATAGGTGATAATGTGGAGGGACAGAACACAGAAGTAGTTATTTCAATTTCACGTCTCCATTGTAGGTGATAGAGTCTAAGTCTATTCCAGAAAGCATCGCTCTGTCACCAAGTTCACAAAACCAGGCCCTGAACAGGAAGTCCTGCATGTATCTGCAGCTAGAGCCTCTTGACCCAATCACCTATTTTTCTTTCTGTTTATCTCCTCCTTTAAGCCAATCTATCTTTTCTTCAGGTGAATTATTTTATTAGTCACTGTTTCTTCCAAAGTTCACCTGATATTGTCATATTCTTGACTTTAATTAGCAGATTTGATTTTTACATACATAGATGAAATGGAGGGTTAGAAGACAGATTAAATTGGGTAAAACAACTTTATTGAATGCGATAAACAACTATTCACCTATGAAGTTTATTAAAATGTGTAACATAGTTCCATTAAATGTGGCACAATTAATTATAGACATACAAAAAGTAAAATAGCTTATAATTATATAGTTATATCATCAGTTTATGTGGCTTGGTGATCTCACAAATTTTAGTAATGATAATATTTCCATATACATATATACATATATATATATATATGAGAGATACATGTGCACAGAAAAAAACACACATGTAAACAAAACCTATATTGCAGAAATCATTATTCATCCTTAAAAACATTACCACATTTTTCATAAGAACAGAGATATTATGGCTTATATCTACGTATCCCTTAAAGCCTTATAAGGTTTTTGGAGGTGACTGGGTCTAGAATGTTTGATGCTGGGATTAAGGATGTGATGTTGGGATTGATTTATGGTGTGATGCTAGGATTAAGGGTGTTCCACTGTGGGTGTGAGTGCTACCTACCCTAAGGGTATCCTGGATAGGATATAAGAGTCACGAAGAGGGTCATCACTTGTTGCTTGTCACTTGCTGCCTTCTGCCTTCTACAGGCCATGAACTGTTTCTCCACTGCTATGCCCCTCTGCCATGACACCCTGCTTTGGAGCCAGCCAGCTCTGAACTGAAACTGCTAAGAACTGTGAGCCAAATAAATCTTTGCTCCTTTCTTTGGGTGTCAGGTATTTTGTGTCAGCAATGAGAAGAGGAACTAAGTAGCATCATAAAATGTGAAATATTTAGCATTGATTTCATATCTAACATAGAGCTAGTAGTAAAAGGTAAACAATTGTCCTAAAAGGGACCATTTACAATTATTATTTTTCTTTTGTTTATTGTGTTGATTTGTGCTTCAGTTGTTGTTGTTTTTATCTTCTTTTCTGCAGTACTAACAAACCCAGGGCCTTCACCCTGAGTCACATCACAGCCTTTCCAGGATGGACTTCCACTTAACTTCTCCTTCCTCTGCCTCCCAGATTAGGAATTATAGGCCTGTGTCATCTTGCCCTGTTACTTATGATTTCTTGACATGAGACATGGCTAATAACCACATGTTACATTAGTTGCTTCACACCTGCTTATCCAAAACTGTCTCCTGATTTTTTCATATTTATTTTTAATGAAATGACATTTAAAATTGTCACCTGTCTTATACAATGTCATGAACTGAATTTGATCATTTTCTCTTGACTAAATCAAAAGTAAATAGTTTAGTAACATTAACAGTACTGCTTAGGTGGAAAACCTCAGTATCATAATTTACTCTTTGATTTCTCTGATTCACCCTATGAAAATACAACCTAGCCTATTAAAATCAATTATCTATAGCTGAATCCAAAAAGGTAATTAAGTAGTGAAGTATTCCCAGTTGGGCAAGGTCACCAACATATAAAAAAAATACTGTATCAGCATGTATGTAGGTGAAAATAATGGGAAGCTATAGGATACCAAATGGCCCTGGGAATAAGAAAATTTCAAAAATATTCAATGTGTACTTAATTCAAAATGCAGAAATTCAATTTAGCATATATTATTGTTTATGTCTGCATATCCCCTCAAATCCTTATGCAGTCATGGGGCCAGCTTCTAGAGTATGAATGATTCATGGTCCAATGTTGGAATTAAGGATGTGAGTGCTACACCTGCGCTGGGGTGGAGAGTTTGCATACAGTGTAAGGGAGGGAAAGAGGCTGCTCGCCACCGCTCCTCCCTTTTGCTCTTGCTGCTTTGGCTACCTTCCTCTGCCTTGTGCTACTCTGCCTTGGAGTCAGCCAAAGAAGGACCAAAACCTCCACAGACTGTGAGCTAAATAAACCTTTCCTTCCTTAATTTGGGGTGTCAGGTATTTTGTCTCAGCAATGAAAGAAAAGTAACCCAGACAGTATACAGACGGAAATAGGAGATATCCTGTGCACTCACATATATGATGGCAAGGATTCACAGTCAACTCTGCAGAAGTAATAGAACTAAACCTAAAGAGGTAACAGAAATATACACCTTGTGAACTTTCAACATTCACCACTGACCTTCCCTTCGAGATAAAAATAAAGTAAAAAAGAGAAATTATTGAGAAAATAATCTCGAATGAGCAGAATGGGAAAAGTGATGGCAAGGTAAAGGGAAAGTTCATGTGAAAATAGGAGAGTGAAACAGTCTGAATCACTCATAAGATAGGAAGAAATAATTTCCACACTTTATGAAAATCTGAGAAACCAGAATTTTAGGGCCGTGCTATGCTAAGACAGCATTTTATTCTAAAACATCAAAAATATATTTTTCACATGCAAATAAGTAACAAAGAGAAGACATGTCTAAGCTCAATACAGGTATTGCATCCTTGCCAAGAAAGTCCACAAAGGAAATGAAAATGAAAATTTAATATTTACAGACATAACCAGGCGTGGTGGCCTACAGATGTTATCCCAACACTCTAGATGCTGAGGTAGGGGAATTGCAAGTTTAAGCTCAGCCTGAGCACTTGACCAACTTACTGAGACCTTGTCTCAAAGTAAAACATTAAAAGAGGCAAGAATTCAGCTCAGTGCAAAGCCCTAGCTCCTATTTCCTGTATTACAGCACAAATTAAATGTTTTAAAGGGTGCATGAAAGAGAAAAGAACAAGCACTGAAATCCAGTGTGAGCAATGTATCTAAAAGAGTACCTTGACTTAGTACCATTGTCTGACATGTTTTGCATGTTCTTTGGCCTACAAGTATGATTTTCAGTCTGTATATATAATAACTCACTTATAAAGTCAATAAGATAAATAAATGAATCTGACAGGGAAAAATAAGACAGGGTTGGAGGGTGGGAAAAATGGAATTGAAATGAGTTATGTACTGTACCAATCCCTATAGTGAATATAATCGTTATGTATGGTAAACATGCACTGATAAAAATAGAAAATATGACCCATGAGACAAAATATAAATATAAACTAGAAAAAGAAAAAAAATTATAACAGTAAAAATGCAACAGAACTTTTAAAAATAAAGAGTAAACTACCTGATGTGCTACAGCTACCAAGCAGGTGAATAATATTTTAAAAGTAATGGAGCTTATAAAGAGATTACTGTTTCAAATAGATATAATTAAATGAAATGATTCAACTAAAGCTGAAAAAAGAAGATAAAAAAGAAAATATATTCAAGAGACATTCTCAAAGGAAAACTGAATAAAACAAAGTTATAATCAATAATTAAAGAAGCTACCCTGAAAAATAAAAAAAAAAAACCACATAAGATTACATATGGAAGAGTCACATCGAACACCTAGAAAAAAATCAATCCAGAATGATCACAAAGTAAATTGTATCCTACAGTACCAGGATACTGCACATATCTACATGAGGAAAAACAATCAGAACAAAAATGCCATTTCATTTACCAGAGAAAAACACTGTCCCTGTGCTCCCTTCATAGAAAAGTCGTACATCAGGGTGTAAAGGAATAAAATACTCATATGCATAGGGAAATGATACGAAAAAGACTTATAAAAGAGGGGAAATGAATCAAGTATAAATGCTATAGGTACACTATTATAAACATCTAATAATTCTGGAAATATAACCCCAATCTTAACAAAAGGCATCAATTAGAAAGCAAGATAAAGGCAACCAAAATGACTAAAGAGATGTTACAGAAGTTAAATGCACAAGTCAGAAAACTGGAAAAGATAAACTATCAAATAGAGAAGGGAACTACTGGGCTAAGTGAAGTAATCTATGAAAATCTAAAATAAAGTAAGATTTAGACCATTAGAAAATAGAGTAGTGGTTATGGGGAGGTGGGTAGTGGCTCAAATGTACAGAAGTCAAACAAAGGGTATGATGTTTCAGTTACACAAGATGAATAAATTCTGCAGATCTAAAAATGTGTGGTGTGGTGACTACCTACAATGTGATGTATCTGAAATTTTGTAAGAGAGGAGATATTAAATACCTTAATATTTTAAAGGTAACTGTGAAATAATGGAGATGTTAGTTTGATTATGATAATCACCTAATGATGCATACATATATAAAACTTACGTTGTACATCTTTAGTTACGTATACTTTCCCTTGGGCTATTATGCCAATAAGCCAAAAAGAATGATTAAACACAAAAACAGAATTTTGTGAGCCGGGGCTGGGGATATAGCTCAGTGGAATAAGCGCCTGCCTAGCAAGCCCAAGGTCCTGAGTTTGATCCCCAGTACCGCCAAAAAAAAAAAAAAAAAGAATTTTGTGAGCTAGAAACCAAGATATACTACCTTGTATTTAGAAAAATCAATATTAAAATGCTAACAATACATCTCAAAGGATACAGCCATATAAACTTAAAAGTGAAAGGAGAAAAAATCTATTAAAGCATTAAAGATGTAAGAAAACTACTTACCACACTCTTAGAACAACTAAATTTATTTTTTCCAGAAATAAAATTTACTAAAATACCTATAGTAGATATAAAAATTTTAATAAATCAATTGTGATTAAATACATAAAAGGAGGTAAAAGAACACTCCTAGCCCTTTTCCTATTCTTACCCCTTATTAAGACACAAGAGCCAGGGGTAGTGGCACACACCTGTAATCCCAGCACTCAAGAGGCTGAGGCAAGAGGATCAGTGCAAGTTTTGAGGCCAGCCTGGGCTACAAAGTGAGTTCAAGGCCAGCCTGAATTGCATTGTGAGAGCCTGTCTCAAGAAAAACACACACAAAAAAAAAAAAAAAAAAAAAAAAAAAAAAAAAAAAAAAAAAAAAAAAAAAAAAAAAAAAAAAAAAGAAAAGAAAGAAAAAGACACACAGGAATTCATATTTTCCTTCGTGAACATAGTACACATATTTCACTTCCCCTAATCTCATATAAAAAGATAATTCATGCCAGAAAATCATGAACAATTCTTCCAAATGTGAAAAAAAATAAAATTCTATACTGAAAGGAAAATGAATATACATATGTTTCATACTGAAATAAATACTAAATATTGTTTTTCATGCCAAATGGTAGAAACTGAAAATAAAAACCATCAAAAATGGTTGCACTGGTTATTTAAACTATAACAAATTACTATCAAATATTTGTAATCTTACAAAGTTTCCGGATATCAGGCATCCAAGAATATCATAACTGCTCTAGGTACATCTGAGACTACCTTGACAATATCAGAGAGATTGTAAGTCTGCTGGGGTATAGCTGAGGCTGGAAAATCAACACACTTGTAACTTGACTTCCTCACACTCCTGGTTAGTGTCAGTTGCTAGGATGGGGATGCAATTCTACATGTGAATCATTCTAGACTTTTGAGAGGCCTGTTGAATGTTATCTTCCCACAGAGTGAATGATGCAAGAGGAGAGTCAGTGGGCCTAGGATATAGCTCAGTGGCACAGCGCCTGTCTGGCAAGTGTGAGGTCATGAGTTCGATTCCCAGTAGCAAAAAAATAAAATGAAAGGAAATAAATAAAATGAAATAAAATAAAGAAAAATGAAGGAGGAAGTCAGTGTCTTTTGTGTCCTATCCTTGCATCCTGTGCAGTTTGGTAGGAACAAGAACAAGTCACCAAGTACAACCCAAACTGGGGGAGGTATACTGGGTTCTTTTTCTTGGAGGGAAGTAAAACACTATATGGAGAGATGACAGACTACCACAGTGGTCAAAGTGAGAAAACAGAGAACATTGGGGCTTTTCTTATTACAGTTTCCTTAAGTTTAAGGCATTGTTTAAAGTAAAAATAAAAGTGAAAGATGGAGTTAATAAAGTGGTCAAGCGCACATAATAAACAATAGAAAAGGCAGGTTGGAATGGGAAGGTAAATGGAATTACAGTGCAATAGGGTTATTATATTGATGAACCCAGAATCATAAAGTGTGATGAGACAAGTACACTGTGCCAGTTGTAAACTGATGAAGAGTGAAAGAGCAACAGGAACTTTGGGCCTGTGTGTGGCACAAAATGATGTAATATTAACTCTACTAAGTAGACGGTGATTGTGTCTTATGTGACCAGCTTAAAAATGAAAATATATGATGAAATGATGAAAGATGAAATAAAATTGAACACAGGGTTCTTAATCCAAAACAGCAAAAATTAGTGGAGACATGAAGGGCTGGGAAAAATAGAAAGCAAACAGAAAATTTTAGATTTGTGAAAATCTAACATGAAATGAAAGATTAACTGATCTCAGGACTGGAAAATTGTACAAGGTGTACATGAAAACATCTTCTTTCAGGAAGAAAAATGTACCGAGTTTTCATGGGGACTTTGCAAAGATCGAAGAGACAAAGATAGCGACTGGGCCAATGAGGATCATAAAGAAAAACAATGATGATATGTTCTAATTCACTGAATTGCAAAAAGGAAGATGGGATAAAAGATTCTTTTGTGATATCCCAAAGTACAGCATCAGAGAGAGGGTAGAAAACTCTTCTGTAGAACAGAATTCCAGCTCATTAATATCAAAGGGATGATAGGGCTGGGGTGTGGCTCAGTGGTAAGAGTTCTTGCCTTGCATACACAAGGCCCTGGGTTCGCCCCCTGGCACCACAAAAAGAAAAACACAAACACATAAATGATAAAATCAGAAAATTATGATGGTATGACCCGCTGACGTGATAAATAATGCACACACAGATCCACGGTAGATACTGACCGTTGAAAGAGAAACAGGATATTACACATAATTTCCAATTCTAGCTCCACAAATTAGTTGTTAATTACAAAAGAGAGAAAGGTTATTTCATTGGAGAGAAGTGATAGAAAATGATTGAACAGTTTCTTTCCCTTTCATATTATCTATTGTATGTTTTGGGTTTTATTTACTCTTTCAGGTTCTCACGTTAGAGAGACAATACGATGTTTTTATTGTTTTTGCTTCATTTTGTTTTTGTCTATGTTGCTGTTACTTTGTTATTATTCTTTTTTTTATTCTCTTTAAAATAGAATAAAAAAAATGACTTACTCGACATTAACCTTAGCATCAACCACAATGGGAGAAATAGCATAACATCATTTGTGGAGGATTTTTGCCCAGAAAAAAAATGCCCATGATTTTAAAATTATGGAAATTGGATAATAATGTAGCGATATATGATTGGGTTTTTAAAGCTCATCCCTGATCTTAGATATAAAGTGTTTAGTTTTTTGCAAAAAAGACTATTGTAAGGAACCCCTATAACATTACCCCACTGTAATAGCTGTCAGCTCGCGGGGCTTTATCTCACTTATGTCTGCATTTACTGCTGCCATTCCCACGCTGCTCTCTCCACTTTTATTTGCATCTTCTGTTTTGGCCATCATTTGCTCTGCAGTTCTAACATTTTCTCCAGTTAATTTCCCTAAAGTAGTCCATTTCTGTTTCCTATTTTTCCTTTTCCATTAATCTGTTCTTATTTGCAAAACATCTGTAAGTATTTAGCCCAGAATATTGCATTATGTTACAGTTTTCCTCTCCGATTATTGGAGGATGATAATTCTAGCAATCATTAAGGAAAACACAGGCTCCTATTTCTTTAAAGATGAAAGTTTGGAAAATTGTATTTTATGAAAAAAATTCCAAATGACCAATAAAGCAAGGAAAAACTGATTAATACCATAAAAAATCAGAGAAATTAAGGTCAAAGCCACATACCACTACCTTCTCACTACATCCTCAAAGAATGCTGAAAAAGTTGAGTTTCGTGAGCCTCTCGAACTTGAGTCTACTATTAATGCGATACAAATGCCTTGCAAAGCCTCTGGCAGGATCTCCAATGCAAGCACCTGGCAACTCCGATCCTCTTCAAATAACCAAATTAATTGAATGCGTTTGCTCACTTAAAATATCATAGTGTGAAAGCATGAATGCACATCAATAATAAAGCGCCCTGACATGCCCATAAGAAGAAAGCAGTGAAATGAAGAAAGTATTAATAATAATTTCACGCGTGAGTTTCACAAAATAACATTGAACAGAAGAATACAACACAAAAATATGCATATGCTATATCTATTTTTAAAGCAGACAAAATGTCTAGTTTGATCAAATTATGGATGGTAGCATACTGGCTGGGAAAGAACTGAGAGGTTGTTTAGGGTTTTGCTCACATTTACTATGGATCCCCAGGATACGTTTGTTTCACATGGATTTTCTTTTCTAAAGTTATCTCAAAATGTATATTTAAGATTTTTCATTTTGCAATGTGAATTTTATATTTAAGAAAATTGAATAAGATTATATCCCTATATATTAGAATAGAAATAATAATATATCAAGATCTAGTATATAATTAAATACAAATTACAAAATAGTATCTACAGTATGATCCCATTCAAATAACCATATTATTTCAAGAAAATATGACAAGATATATTTCAGTTTATATATAATTTTTATTTTGTAATTAAAAATAATGACATTGTACTTGTAGAGTAATTCCAGGAGTTTGAATGACAACTAGGTGAAAAAATTCTTATTGAGCCAATTACTTCTTCTATCTAGCTTTTTAGCTGACAAAATTAAATGAAGACTTAATTTCAATGTTATATTTACCTCACCAGAAATGATCTGAGCTGGGTGTGGTGGGGCACACCTGTGACCCCAACACTTGGGAGCCTGAGGTAGGAGGATTGCTGTGAGTTCAAGGATGGTCTGAGCTACATGGTCAGCTCAAGCCCAGCTGAACTGCATAGGGAGAGCATCTAAAAAAAAGCCAAAAAAGTGATTATCGGGCTTAAAGATGTTGGTTCTTCAAATTAAACATAGTTATTTATCTATCTTGTTGCATAAAGCATTGACATAGCACATTTTATAAAATATACATGTATTCCATATGTATATTATACACAAATATCTATATGTAAT
Organism: Dinomys branickii; assembly: GCA_004027595.1. NCBI lineage: Eukaryota > Metazoa > Chordata > Mammalia > Rodentia > Dinomyidae > Dinomys > Dinomys branickii. Next base: position 212,471 of record PVLD010000515.1, on the reverse strand, counting down.
TTTCATAGTGAAAATGTTATTCTCAGAAAGACCAGAGGACTGCCATGGATACCAAACTATTTCTGTCTCTAATCAGTGCTAAAACTACAATCAATTCAAGGACCAATGATCACTCCTCTAGAGTTATGAAGCCTGAATTTTAGATAAGAAAGAGTGAAAATTTCTTATATCCTTGTTATAATAAATGACAAGTATTTATTTCTCACTAATCTTGTGTAGAATCCTTTCTTAGGTAACCTGAAGAATAATCATAAGGCATGAGGCATAGTCTATGCTATACAGAAGATAATGATTCAATCGAAAAGAGTTCGCTTAAAGATCTTTCGTAACTTAAACCATCTACAGGAAGATTATTTGTCCAATTGATGGATTAAATTCTAACCTAAACTAGGAAGCTATTGACAAATATACATTTATCATTTATTTCAGTGTGGTAATTATTAGGCTGATAAATATGTATTGGGACTACCTAAAACACAAAACTGACACAAAATTGATTATGTTGCACATTGTTACACATGTTACGCTCTAAAGGACTTATTTTGAATAATTAAAAGTAATGGCTATCACAACTTGATTTAATTCAGAATTTAAAAGTACATTAAAATTACTAAAGAGATTATTAACTTCTGCTTATCACAAATTCACAACATGTAGTTTTGAAAGTACCCAAGTCTTTATTCATAATGATATGATTTTCTCTGAGTATGAAAGATAAATTATAGGACTGATGACAAACATAAACCTGATGATACCAAAACAATAATTTCTATGTGTTGATGTAGGAAGTCATCTGATCAAGTCTAGACAAGTGGAAAATAATACCATAAAATCTGAGTGTGACTTTGTCTGAAGCAATTTTATATTATTTCTCTCATCCCAGAATTCCACATCAATAAAATTAGATAAAATTATCTTATCCTTTTAGTATAAGCTGTTGTAAAAATATCACACGTGTACTCAGTGCCCTATGCAAGTGAAAATATTCAACACTTTTCAATAGGTAAAAGTATATTTCTACTCAAAAATTTCTCTCTTCTGTCAGATTAGAATTATGCCATCTTTAAAATTTCCCTTTGTTGGCCTGGTTACGGTATGTATTAATAGCCTCAATATCATTCTTTTGGTACTTCCTCCTTTGTATATAAGTCATTTTTTCTCATGTTACCAGAAAGGTTTTTCAGGACATTTTATTTAAGGTTGAATGAAAAGTAGGCACAATGTGTACTGACTAACTTCTATTAATACATATAGATGAAATGTCAATAAACATGAGCCAGCTACAAGAGTAAAGGTTTACACAGGCGAGGAAAACTTGCATAAAATTAAGAGTGCAATTGCTAGACATTTTTCAACTCTATTATCCTGCTTTGTATGAGTCTATGTGAATAAAAATGTATTTTTGGTTCCTGATAACGGTGACAGAAAGCAATATGTATAACATGGTTCACAGCCCAAAGTATCACAGAAATGAATGGGAACTCCAAAGATGAACTATGTCCTTGCACCTCTAGGCAGCCTTCAATTAAAATATTCCAGAAAGACAGACACCAACATTTTCTCTCCATGGAAAAATGGATCCTGTGTCATTTACCTTCAGCTCTTATGTGTTTCCTCAATGGCTTTTCCTACTGAGAAACTCTCCATGAAGCTGTCTGATTTCTTCATTCTTGCCAATTTTCTCTCTTCGACTTCTGTCTAAGCAGACTGTGTTTTCCAAGATCATTACTGATTCAGCCTGTTACTTCTGCTTTATGCTTCTGAGTACCAAGGGCTATGATTTTAGCACATGGTGCATTAGTGTTCTAAATAGCATTGAGAAGAAAACAAGACCCCAGCGGGTAAAGGTATTAATGAAAAGAATGAACATTTTAGTAAGAAACCCAAGGTATTTAAGTCCAGTGTCCTAGAATGATGTATCTCTTTCCTACTTGTAGCAATTACTTCAGGGATTAATTATCCCTTCAAACTTGTAAATATAGGTATCATTTCTGTTCATGCAAAAGTCTTTAGAAAGCAAAATATGGAAATGTTTTCTACTAATTTAAATGGTAAAAGAAGAAGAAGGCGAAAGACTGGAATCATTGCCATGCTCAGCCTTAAAACAGAAGATCCTCTGTTTGGGCAACAGTGCTGTGGATATAGCCAAGATACTGCTTTGGCACAGAAAAGAATATATCAGCATTGCCACTGCCAGTTACATTCCACTGCCTTCAGTTTCCTGGCTGACTACCACTGTGCTTTTGGGGGAAGGGAAAGACAAGAGGGAGGCTGGATCTGGCAGCTACTTCTCTTCAACTCTACAATGTCCCTTTTAGTATCTAAATAAGAAAATGCTTCTATCTCATTAACATTTTACAGCTGTAACTAATAGGAATACCAGCATTGCAATAGAGCTGAACAGAGTTATTACTCTGCTTATTTATGGAAAACAGTACGGAGGCTCTACAAGATCAAAAATAGAACTACTCCCTGATCCAACGATCCTACCACTTTGTATATACTCAAAGGAAATGAAATTGGTATGTCAGACACCTCTGCATTCCCTTGTGTATTGCACTATGATTCACTGTAACTGAGAAATGAAATAACGTGTTAAGTAGATAAAAAGTGTGGTACACATAACAATGAAATACATTAATCCATAAAAAAATGAAGTTCTGCCATTAGCAAAAGCATGGATGTTCCAGGATGGAAGTGGAGATCATTATGCTAAGTGAAATAAGCCAGGCATAGAAAGACAAGTATGATCTCATTCATATGTGGAATCTGAAAAAGCAAATCTCACAGAAGTTGAGAGCAGACTGGTGGTTAGCAGATGCTGTGGAGAGGAATGGAGAGGGTAGACAGGCAGAGATGGATTAATGGGTCTTGAGCTTCAGTTAGACAGGAAAGAGAGATTCCGGCATGCTGTTACACAGTAGTGTAAGTATACATCACACGTATGTGTTGTATATTTCACAAAGCTAGAATACAAGATTTTCAATGTTTTCTTCACTAAGCAATGGTGTTTGAGAAGAAAGATGTGTTTAGTTTTAAACATTTGCAATATGTATGCATGTATTGAAACATCAGATGATACCCCATCAATGTGGACACATTTTATATTCTTATCTATAAGTTAAAGATAAGTTTAAAAAAATACAATCAAGGAAAGATAAAATTTTATTTAATAAGGAATCAATTATACTTTATTTAACTTGTATTTGAACTTCAATTTTTTTTAATTCTGCATAACAAATAGCTGAAAAATAGTAGCTTATAATAATAGTTTATTTTATAATGCAAGTCATTTGAACTGATTCAAAATTTTACTGGTCAATCCCTTCTTCCAATGTGCCATGAATTTGCCCTGGTGCTTAATTGAGGTAGGAGTCTAAAGTAGCTCTCTTACCTGACAGGAAGTTGCTTTTGGCTGTTGACTAAGATCTCCTCTGACACTGAACACTACAATACTGATATGGAGTCATTCCACGTGGAAAGGATGCTTCAAGTATGGTGGCTGGATTCTGATGGGAAAAATCTCCCTACAAAAATTGCCAAAAGGAGGAAGCTGCCAGTCTCTGAAGGGCCAAAACAGAGAGCTAGCACAGTTCCTCATCTGCTAATTTTGTTTATTAAAAGGAATCCTAGAGACTTCTCAGACTCAAGGCCAGGTTGAGGGGTATAGCTCATACATCGCGAAAGGGAAATCATTGAGAAATCTGAAGCGTCTTTTAGCTGGTATGCTTTAATTATCATCACATCTGGGGAGTCTCACTTTAATGAAAATACCAAAATTATTTACAAAAGCCTCCAAGATGTTGAAGAAAAACTCAACAGTTCACCTTCTGCAGGGCAATTGTCATGTAGATATAGAATTTTAAATCCTGTCAGTAAGAAAAAACTATTCACAAAATGAGTATAAATTGATTTGGACTCCTATCTGTTTCACTCTTGGGATTAATTTAGGGAGGGTAAAGCATAAAATGTTTTCTTATTCATCCAGAAAGAGACAAATTTGAGTTTGTGTATTGGAGGTGAGGCTCTACTAAAAACAGAAGTGAATAAGATGTTTGAATTATATTCTCTTTCCATGTGATTGAGGGGAGATGCAAATTGGTCCTTCCAATCAATTTTTCTTTGTAACAGGGATGTGGTTCATCCATGGTAGATTCTTGATTATTCATATATTGAGTTTCGTGGGTTCAGATATTTCCTTCTAAGGCTTGGGATATAGCTCAGCCACAGAGTACTTGGATAGTGTACAAAAGACTTTGGGTTTAATATCTATCTAGGACAGAAAGAAAGACTATTTCTCCCACAAATTCCACTTATAAAATGTCTCATACCCTACAGTAACTTCTTTCCGAAATTGTCTCCTATGAAATGTAGATAACTTTAGCCTCCTTCCTAGAATCTTGCATTTGAAATAAAATTTTCTTTACTCATCCATTAATTTTCATGGGCTAGGGAGATTCATTTTCATTTACAGGGTATCATATGGTTTAAAGTAGCTCAATTCTCTGTTAAAGAAATGAAAAATGTATTTTATGTATAACAGACACAGGAATTAATATGATTGATTCAATGTCCACGAAAGATCATGTACATGTATTAGAGGCTTCAAACAAAGTAGTAGCTATCCATAAGCCCCATGGTGGACAGCCAGGAATAAAGCCCTTTTCATGTTTTAGTTACAGGTATATACTTTGGAGGGTGAGTATACATGAAGCTAACAATCCTGATTACAAACTTCTTCTGTAAGTAATTTTGTAGTAAGTAACACTGGCCATGCTTGTCTTTTTTAGGACTTGTTTCTAGATGACCCCCAAAGCCTCATGCAGTCATAGGTGGGGCTTTTTCAGAGGTGTCTGCACCTAGAGTGTGTGACATTGGAATTGATTCATGGTACAACGCTAGGATGAAAGTCACTAGGATTAAGGGTGTGAGTGCTATCTGCCTTACATCGCATGATAAGATACAAGGGATAGAAGGGGATGCGGTAAGCCCTTGCTTGTTTTACCACATTCTGTCCACTGTGAACTCTTTCTCCTTTACAATGCATGTATGCCAGGCCAAGGTTGGAGCCAGCCTGTTATACACAGAAACCTCTACAAACTGTGAAGCAAAAATATTTCCTCCTTCAACTTTAGGTGTTAGGTATTTTGTCTCAGAAATGAGAAAGCAAAAATCTTTCCTCCTTCAACTTTAGGTGTTCGGTATTTTGTCTCAGAAATGAGAAAAGTAACTACGACAGCCATATTTTTGGAATCACTTAAAGTGGACATTGATAATACTATCACCCCATATAAAATTTCTGTTTTTTGAAGTCTTTCAACATCTTAGCTTTTAATTCCTGACATGTCCACTATGACAGAACAAAAATGCAAAAAAGCCACCTAAAAGAGCTAACAACAATAATAGAAAAATTAAAATCATAACAGAAGCAACACACCTAAGTTGGATATAATGGGATGCAACTATATCTAAAATAGTAAAGTGCTTTGTAGAGTATTTCACAAGAATATTGGAAACCTAGTCAATCATTTGAAATATAAAATCAAATAAAACTACTATCTCAAGTATGATACATATTCATGTTATTCATATATTTATTTACTGCTACTTTCAGCATGAACTATGGCCGTATTCGCCCATATTTTTTTCCTTTCAGCAAACATAAAATCTGTCTGCATAATAATGGCAAATAGATTTCATCTCATGTGACAACTCATTAATTGATAGTGCCTACTTGGGACATTGTTCTCTGAACAATTCTGAGGCAAGTTCTGGAATTAGTGGGGCAACAAATTGTTTCTGTATTCCAAGGGTAAAGTGAAAGCAGGAAATTGAGTGAACACTCAAATGAAAGATACTGTAGACTGAATCAGGTAGTCTATGATCCAGTGACGTCATGGTTCACAGCTGAAAGTCAAGAGAACCAGGTATGCCACATCTACTTCCTGGGAGCAAAGAAGGTAACCCACAACCCTGCTGCCATTACAAACTGTGTCTCCACCCTTCATGTGCCCAGTGCAGACAGGAGATTCTGTCTTAGAAGGCCCATGAACTGCTAACACTGGGTTTCAGGTTTGGGCCCTCCCTGCGCATGCCCTGCACTGCCTGCAGTACTATGGCAGATGGTCCAATAACTGCTGACACCACTGACTCTGGGCTTTGGGTGTGCCCTAATATCCTAGAGGTCAAACAAATAGGTGGTTTGTGATGATCACCAGTGTAGCCCATGTCTGGCTCCTGTACATGCCTGGAGCTCCCTGGAGACATGGAATCAGGCCATCCACCAACTGTTGACCGTGCAGTTTTTTTGTCTGGGCCCTGCCTATGCCCTGAACTTCCTGGGGACACAGGACCAAGTGGTCTGTGATTAGACCACCAGTGCAGTCCACTTCTGCATCATACATGTGCCCTGAGATGCCAGGGAACACTGCATCGGATGGTCTGTGATCAGCTAACATCGCGGATTGTGTCTGAGGCCTGGAAGAACTAGGTATACTTCACTATCAGCAAGAAGACCCCAGATGAAGCAGTGCATTTCAGTGGACAGTGAGGGGCAAGCATGACCACCAGGAAAGCTAGGGGTGCTAGCGAACTTTGCTGAGCTGCCAGGGAAGAGGGAGGCTGAGTGATCAGCCTCTGGCATCAAACATGACAAGATGAAGGGCTACAATGCAATTTCAGAACTCCACTCCACTCAGAGCAAGACAAGGAGACATTGACATAGAACTTGGTAAACACACACCTGAAATCACTGAACTTGTGAGATGGAAGTAAAGAAATAACTTCATCAGGCCATAGAAGATATCAGATCCAAAATAATCGCTCAGGCAAAAAAAGGAAATGACAATAATGAAATAATTTCTCAACACATCTAATGTAGACATATATAAAAAATATGGATGAGCATAGAAAACTGATGGAAACGTTAAATAAAAAATATAGGAATGAATGAGTCTGCATGAAGTAGATTCAAAAAGATATCCAGGAAATCAAAACTTCCATTGAAAGCTGACAAATCCACTTGAATGAAGCCAAAGATAGAATTTCAGATCTTGAAGACAGCATGGCCCCTAGTGCTTGTGAAAGAAAGGATCTCTTAAAATCAAAAAGAAATCAAGAAAAATCAATTCAACGGTTGCAAGACAAGGCGAAGAGAAATAATGTAAGACTAAGAGGAGTCAGTGAAACAGCAGGAGGAAACACAAATGACGTAAAAAGAATAGTTCCAGAAATAATAGCAGAAAATTTCCCAAGCATGGAAAAAGAAACTGATGTACAGCTAAATGAGGCATATAGAACTCCAGCTACTCAAAGTAAAAATAAAAATACACCCAGATATATAAAAATTAAGGTCCCAGATATCCAGCAAAAGGACAGAATAGTAAAAGTTGCTGGAGAAAAGAAACAGATCACCTATGAAGGAAAGTTTATCAGAATCACAGCAGACTTCTCAACACAAATCATCTAATTGAGAAGAGCTTGGAAGAAAGTATTACAGGTCCTGAGACAAAATAGCTTCCAATGAGGATTGATTTATCCTGCAAAACTATCCTTAAAATTTAATGGGTAATAAATTATTTCCACAACAAAGAACAACTGATGAACTTCATGCATGCAAAACCAACATTACAAAGAGTACTAAAAGATATTCTAGACAGAGGAAAAAATGATCACAACTTCAAGAACAATAATACAAAGGAACCATCAAAGAAATAAGTAATTAAACAGAGAGAAAAACAAGGAAAATCAACAGCAAGTAAATAACATGACAAAGAGAAGCAAATACATATCAGTTATTACTATTAATGTAAATGGCCTCAATTCACCAGTCAAAAGAAACAGACTGGCAGAGTGGATTAAGAAACAAAATCCAACAACACGCTGTACACAGGAAACACATTTTACTCAAAAGGAAATCCACAGAATGAAAGTCAAAGGATGGAAAACAAATCTCCATGCAAGAGGAACCCAGAAAAAGCATGGGAAGGTATTATGTTTTCAGATAATGTAAACCTCAAACCAAAGACAATCAAAAGAAATATACAAGGTCACTACATACTCGTTAAGGGAAAAATGTAAGAGAAAGAGATAACAATTGTAAACATGTATGCATCAAATATGGGAACATCAAACTATATAAGACAAGCCTAAGCAGAAATGAAAAACCAAATAATTAATAACACTATGGTAATAGGGAACCTAAATACCACTTTGACACAAAGAAATAGATCAACTAGACAAAAAATCATCAATAACAGATTTGAACCAAATATGTGAAAAAAAAAATAGACTTAGTAGATGTATACAGAGTATTCCACTCCACAACATCAGAATACACCTTTTTCTCAGCTGCACAAGGGAGTTTCTCTAAAAGAGACAACATTCTAGCCCATAAAGCATATCTAACTGAAGGCAAAAGAACTGAAATTATCCCATATTATCCAAAACATATAGAACTCCAGTGAGGCATAACCCAAATAAAGCCACACACAGAAATACACTAGTCAAGATCCCAGATATCCAGCAAAAGAACACAATATTAAAAGTTGCTAGAGAAAAGAAGCAGATCACCTATAAAGGAAAGCCCATCAGAATCACAGCAGACTTCTCAACAGAAACCATAAAATCAAGAAGGGTTTGGAGCAAGGTACTACAAATTCTGAGACAAAACAGCTTCCAACCCAGACTGATGTATTCTGCAAAACTATCCTTCAAATTCAATGGAAAAATAAAATATTTCCAAGACAAAGAATAATTGAAGAACATTAAATCAACATTACGAAGAGTACTAAAAGATATTCTAGACAGAAAAAAAAAAAACCACACTCTCAAGAACAATAGAAAGGAACCCTCAAGCAAAACAAGCAAGTAAACAGATAGCAAAAATAGGAAAGCAACAACAAGTAAATAGCATGACAAGAAGAAGTCAACATATAACAGTTATAACCATTAATGTAAATGGCCTCAATTCACCAGTCAAAAGAAACAGATGGGCAGAGTGGATTAAGAAACAAAATCCATGCATACCTGTAATCCCAGCACTCGGGAGGCTGAGGCAGGAGGATCATCTGAAGTTTGAAACCAGCCTGGGCTACAAAGTGAGCTCAAGGCCAGCCTGAACTACATAGTGAGACCCTGTCTCAAAAAGTCAAAAAGTCAAAAAAAAAAAAAAAGAAACAAAATCCAATGATATGCTGTATACAGGAAACACATTTTACTCAAAAGGAAATCCACAGACTGACAGTTAAAGGATGGAAAACAATTCTCCATGCAACAGTTTCCCAGAAAAAAGCAGGGGTAGCTATTATGTTTGCAGACAATGTAATCTTCAATCCGAAAACAATCAAAAGAGATAAAGAAGTCCACTACATAATAGTTAGGGGAAAGCTGCAAGAGGCAGAGATAACAATCCTAAACGTTTATGCACCAAATACTAGAGCACCAAACTTTATAAGTCAAACCTTATCAGACATGAAAAACCAAATAATAGCACTATTGTAATAGGGGACATAAACACCACTTTGATGCAAAGAAACAGATCTCCTGGACAAAAACTCTGTAAAGAAATAACAGACCAAAGGTGCAAAGAAATGGACACAGAAGATGTATACAGAGTGTTCCATCCTACAACTCAGAATACACATTTTTCTCAGCTGCACATGGGTCTTTCTCTAACATAGACCACATTCTAGCCATAGAGCATATCTACCTAAATGCAAAAGATTGAAATTATCTCATGCATATAATCTGACCACAGTGCAATGAAACTGGAAATGAATGACAAAGAGAACTCCAAAAACCCCATAAACACTTGGAAAATAGACAACAACCTCTTAAATAAACAATGGCTCACACAAGAAATTAAAGAAGAAATTAAAAAATACCTACAAACAAACGAAAATGCAAGTACAACCTACCGGAATCTGTGGAATGCAATGAAAGCAGTTTTCAGAGGGAAATTTATAGTGATTAATTCACATATAAAGGAAACAGAAAGAGAGTGAATAAATAGCCTAATGCTACATCTCAAACTTTTAGAAAAAGAAGAACAAGCCAAAACAAAAGGCTAAAGAAGGGAGGAGAGTATAAATCTCAGGGCAGAAATTAATGCAATTGAAATGAAGAAAACTCTGCAAAAAATAAATGAACCAAAGAGTTGGTTCTTTGAAAGAATAAATAAAATTGATAAACCCCTAGTCAACCTTATCAAAAAAAGAAAGGAAAGAACTCAAATTCATGCGATAAGAAATGAAAAGGATAAAATCACTACAGATCCCACAGAAATTCAAAAGATCATTAATACCTACTTTGAAAATCTTTACTCCCATAAGATAGAAAACTCAGAAGAAATGGACAGATTCTTAGAAATGTATGAATTACCAAAGTTGAACCAGGAAGATATAAAAATCCTGAAAAACCAAATATCAATTAATGAGATTGAAAATGTCATTAAAAATTTATGAACAAAGAAAAGTCCAGGCCCTGATGGATTCACAGCATAATTCTATAAAACATTCAGTGAAGATTTAATGTCAACACTCCTCAAAACCTTCAGTGAAATTGAAAAGGAAGCAATTCTCTCTGACTCATTTCTGGAGACAAGTATTATACTGATACCAAAAGTAGAGAAGGACCCAACCAAGAAAGAGAACTATAGATCAAACTCCCTAAGGAACAAAGATGCAAACATACACAGTAATATATTAGCAAACAGAGGACAGTGAATCACAAGGAAAATTATACAATATGGCGCGGTTGGATTTATTTCAGGAATGCAGAGATGGTTCAATATTCACAAATCAATTAATGTAATACATCATATCAATAGAGACAAAGATAAAACCACATGATAATTTCAATAGATGCAGAAAAAGCATTTGATAAAGTCCAACATGCATTCAGGTTAAAAACCCTAGAAAAAAGAGGAATAGATGGACTTTACCTCAATCTGATCAAAGCCATCTATGACAAAACAACAGCCAACATCATACTAAATGGGCAAAAACTGAAAGCTTTCACTTTAAACCTAAATACAAGACAAGGATGTCTACTGTCACCACTCCTATTCAACATAGTTCTGGAACCATTAGCCAGAACAATTAGACAAGAAAGAGAAATAAAAGGGATAACAATGGGAAAAGAAGAAGTAAAACTATCACTATTTGCAGATGACATGACAGAAGACCCCAAAAACTCCACAAGAAGACTCCTTCAATTGATAGACAAATTCAGCAGAGTAGCTGGATACAAGGTCAATACCCCAAAATCAATAGCATTCCTGTACACAAACAAAGGACTGAGAGAGAAATTAAGGAAACCATACCTTTTATAATAGCAACCAAGAAACTGAAATATTTAGGAGTCAATTTAACAAATGAGGTAAAAGATTTATTCAATGAAAACTACAGTACTCTGAACAAAGAGATCGATGAGGATTTCAATAAATGGAAAAACATTCCCTGCTCATGGTTAGGAAGAATCAACATTGTAAAATGGCCTTAGTACCAAAATTGTTATATAAATTCAATGCAATTCCCATTTAGTTACCATTAGCATGCATCACAGAGCTAGAGAAAGCATACCTTAAATTAATCTGGACCCAGAAGAGACCCAGAACAGCAAAAGCAATCCTAGGCAACAAGGACAAGTCAGGTGGAATCACAATCTCTGACCTGAAATTATACTACAAAGCTACTGCAATAAAATCAACCTGATACTGGCTAAAAAACAGATTTGAGGATCAATGGAACAGACTGGAAGATGCAGCCAAAACCACAAACATAATCAGCCACCTAATATTTGACAAAGGGTCCAAACAAACTCCCTGGAAGAAAGACAGCCTCTATAATAAATGGTGCTGGAAAAATAGGCTTACCACCTGCCAAAGACTGAAAATAGACCCACATCTATCACCATACACCAAACTCAAGTCAAAATGGATCATAGATCTCAATATTAAAACAGAAACTCTAAATCTATTGGAATAGAAAATAGGTAAAAATCTTGAAGACAGAAGAGTAGGCAGAGAGTTCATGAACAAAAATCAAACTGCAAGGGAAACACTTCAAAGAATCAATAACTGGGACCTCATCTTACTGAAAAGTTTTTGCACATCTAAACAAATCACCAGCAAAGTAAAAAGAACACCCACAAACTGGGAAAAAATCCTAGCTGGCTGTCCTTCGGACCAAGGTCTTCTATCTAGAACATACAAAGAATTAAAAAACATGAACCTGTCCAAATTCAAAGACCCAATCCTGAAATGGGCATCTGAGATTAATACATATTTGTCAGATGAAGAAATACAAATGGCAAATAAATATATCACAAAATGTTCTACATCTTTACTCATTTGAGAAATGCAAATAAAAACAACATTGAGATTTCATCTCACCCCAGTAAGATTGGCCAGCATTAAAAAATCATCCAATAACAAATGCTGGTGAGGCTGTGGAGAAATAGGAACTCTTAGGCACTGCTGGTGGGAATGCAAACTGGTGAAACCACTGTGGAGATCGGTTTGGAAATTCCTCAACAAACTATGTCTAGAAGTCCCATTCAACCCGACTATTCCCCTTCTGGGTGTCTTCCAAGAAGATCTGAAAGCTTCATAACACCGCAATATATGTGCACCCATGTTTATAGCAGCGCAGTTTGTAATAGCTAAATTGTGAAAGCAATTGTGAGATGAATACACACTTCTCAACAAAGAAATACAAATGGCAAATAAATACATGAGAAAATGTTCAACATCAGTAGTCATTCAAGAAGTATAAATTAAAATAATGTTGAGATTCCATCTCAACCCAGTAAGAATGGCTATCATTAAGAAATTGACCAAAAACAAATGCTGGAGAGGCTGTGGAGAAACAGGAACTCTTCACTGCTGTTGCGAATGCATACTTGTGAAAGCTGTGGAAATCAGTTTGGAGATTCCTTAGCAAACTAGGTGTAGAGGTCCCACTTAACCCAGTTTTTCCCCTTCTGATTATTTTCCCAGAAGATCTGAAAACATCATATCACAGTGATATATATGCACCCTGTTTATAGCAGCACAATTTGTAATAGCTAAATCATGGAAGCCACCCAAATGTCCATCCACTGAGGAATGGATAAAAAATTGCCCTATTTTTATATAATGCAATATTATTTACCTATACAGAAAGATAAACGAGGCTTTTATAGATAAATCATCACAATTAGGAACCATATTCATAAGTGAAATAAATCAGACCTGCATGTGTAAGCAATGTATTGTCTCACTAGTGTAAGAACCTGAAAGAGTGAATAAAAATCAGGAGATATGATAGACATTGTGAGACAAAAGAAATTCCTCAAAAGTAAAGAGCAACTGGAGTGAGGGAAAAGAGAAAAGAAAGAAGGGGAAATTATGCATACATGTATATGCAGGATAGTTAACATAGCTGTACTACTGACTTCTATTGCTTTACTGAAAGGAACAGTCATTCATCAATTATTTGATCAATCTTGTGTGCCTGTATTTGTTTTCCTGAGAAAACGCTTTGAACATATCAATATGTAATACAACAACCATTGTTAATTTCCTATCACTTTGTCTGTAATTCAGTATTGCTTTTATTGTTCTTAATCTATTTTGTAAATGGATGTGTGTTTGCTAATATGTTTTCATTCTTTTATATTTAAAATAAATTTTAAAAAGAATGGCACTGTATTGGTCATCCCTGCAGCATGCTCTGAGAGCTACAGACTGGAATATCAAAAGCTAATCAATATTAAAAAGCAAATCCACAGATCTAGTCACTGCTGTCCTCTACTTTCTGATACAAGTGAGCATTCAACAAGTGAATGAATAAATTGATGAGAACTCTGAGTTTTAGTTTTCACAAAATATTTATGTAACTGATTTACATAAAGTCCTAAAAACATGAGGACAAATGGGACAGGTAAAGAGTCTGGTGGACTACATCAACAGAACTATCAAGTACTCTTCAGGGAACAGGATGTAACCATGGAGAGTTTAATGAATACTCTACATCGCTTTCAAAGTCCTTCATCTCTTTAATAAACTGTGTTTTATAAATATCTAATAATCTCAGTTTGATTTTTCTTCCTTAGAAAATTCTGGTGTTAAAGATGTAGGACTGAATTATCAAGATTTGAGTGTATGTCCAAGGCTCTGTGTACCCTTTTACTAGGTTTAGGATCAGATACAAAAGTCTTCATTAAATATAGTTTCCTATCCTTGCATACATATAAATATTTGTTAATAAATATTTAATTTGAAGATATTTATCTTATATAACAACATGATTGTAAATTCTTATAATTATAAAATTGTACTTTTCTGGTAATCTCTGAAATTACATAAAAAACAATTCCGTTAAGCACACAAAATCATACGATTACAATATTTTAGTTAAGTAGTCAAGCATTCAGAGTATTTACACCTATATTGAGTACCATGCTATTTCTAACAATAATACCTCAGTGTTATATATGTTTTAACTTAGCTATTTAGCATTGTGGTTAACAGAATACCACACTTAAATTAAATATTTGTGGTTATGAATGAATGTTCTGTCTTCACCCCTTACTGTGTGATACTTTTATCAGTAACATAAACTTGTAAAGTTAATACAGTATATTACTCAAGATTATACAGAGAAACAAGCAGTAGAATCCATAATCTGTATGTGCATATGCATGTATACACATGTTGTATGTGTATAACATATATATATATATTCATACATACCACCTATTCTGTTATGTGTGATAAACATTCAGCAAATGAAAGAAGCGAACAGTTAAAAAATATTAGATCTTGGTTTTCATAAAATATGTAGACAATGGACATGCAGTAGGATGGGATAGAGAGAGAGGATGGGCTGAGAAAGAGTTTACTGAACTTAAAGACTTACAACCAAGGGGCCTACACCAAACAGTCCTACAGCAAAGACAAGTGGTATAATTTAAACACTTGAGCTAAAAAGTCAGTCTGTAGGCTGTAGAACTGAGTACCGAGAGCAGAAGAAGATCAACATTCCAGTCAAGCCTCCAAGCATAGAGTGTATGAATCCACATCTTTCTGCTTTATGTTTCCATTCTATTCAGGCCCTTGGGAGATTACATGGTGCCCATCCATATTAAGGTGTAGAGAATGAAGGAAGGAAATCTGCTTGAGGCACTTCACCCACTCAAATTCTAAGCTGTTGCAGAAAGAACTTCACAGATAGATTTGGATATAATGTCGACCCTTGTTTCTGGGCATATCATGGCTCAGTTCTTTTGATACATAAAATAATCACCTTATGTTTTCTTAACTGTAAAGTGATATCATATTTATAATTATATGAGAAGAGAATATGGTGTTTTTATAGTTTGATTATATAAATGAGACAAGTTATTTCAGCATTTCTTTGCTACTGTTGGAAGCGTGAAATATGAAGTTAATTTACCTTAGACAGATTATCACCAAATAGAAACAATGTGGGATTACTATGCTGAAACAATTCACGGTGCCATTGGAGGAACAAGAGACATTTTCACAGGGATGGGACATAGTCCCCTGATTCCTTTCTCTGTGGCAGTGGAAAACTCAATTTCTGGCTCCAAAGTCTCATACTCTCGAGTCTTAGCCATGTGTTTCTATTCATATCTCACTCATTCCATTCGATGTTCCCATCCCTCTTTGCTGCTGAGAAAGCCCTGAAATTTTCCTTTGTTTTGGCTGTTATAGGGCTAATGATGTTTTCTCAGGGTCTCACTGTAGCTTTAAATAGGTATATAGCAAAGTAGAACCATGTCTAGGGTACCACACATGTGAATTCAGTCAAGCCCATACCTTACTATATCTCTCAGGCAACTCAGACTCTCCCTGACTGACTATAACTACAATTAAAATTAAATGTCGCTCTTGTAGTCTCGTTCCTGTTAACATCACCAGTCACAGCGATTAGTGCAAATCCAATCTGAGAGTTTGAATTTTTCTCCCTTCTCTCCACTTCCCACGATTCAAACTCTTATACTTTACACTCTGCTCATTTGTAGCTTTTTCCATCATGTCAGGCTTTCTAAAAGGAACTCGTTTCCTCTCCAGTACCTTTTGTTATCACAAGCACCCTCTCAGTAATCTCCACAGAATTATTCATGGCTCCTGCAACAGTCTGTCTCTGCTTTATCACTTTTTTCTTGACCTTCTCATTTGAATTCTGTTCCCAATTCATGCACTGCCTTTCATTTTTCTTACTAGGTCCTCCCCGTAAGGCTACATTTTCTGCTTCACAGAATCATATTTTACCACCTCCTTTATCATCTTTCTCATTTCTATCATGTAATAGTAATGGTACGATCACATGATAGAACAGTGTTAACAGTACTACAACAGTAGCAGTAGTAAACACACACTAAGTTGTAAGATTCCCATATTCAAGGCCAAAATGTAAGAACAGGGAATAATCAAGTAGCTTCTGCAAAAATCTCAGACATTCCACTTGTGTCAAGATTCAAACCCAAGCAGCTTGACTCCAGTGTTCTACCTTTCCACATTTTCTACTCTGCTTTTTTACTCTAAAATCCTAGACCCTAGAGGGTGTACGCTCTTGTTTGTGTCCTTTGGTAGTCTCCAGGTTCTTTGAAGACAGGATCACAGTCTTAGTCTCTAAATTCCAATGCATGTCTCTGATCTTTGTACTTTTGGATTATCTAAGACCCGGTTAAGATATGATAAGAAGCATTTCCCAAATAGAGAATAGATTGAAGTTTTGAATTAACTTTCAGAATTCCTGGAGAGTGTAGGAGGAAGGAAGTGTAAGTATTTTATTTTTTCAGTGTTATGAGGCCTGAACTCAGCAGCTGTGGAGTAAGCCTCATGGCCGTGCACTGTGTTAGTTGACTCAGGAAGCACAGAGGAATCAAGTTAGCTCATTGGAACACTTTTTCTACAGACACTTGTTACTTTTTCCAAACATTTATTCAAATGGCCATTGCTGTAACTTGTTTTCTAGCTAAACCTCACATTTATGTATTGATATACTATGATATCAAATTTTTGCTAGCTAGACTTGAAAAATATTGCTACTCACAGGTGTGGAAAGGAGAGACGTGGCAACACTGAGGCACTTAAATTTGATTTGAGTGAGCAGAGCTCACTCACACATGTGTTAGAAAGAGAGACTGTACATTAGTATGTGTATTCATGCATGTGTTTTCTGTGTGTATGTGCATATCTATTAGGTACCAAGGGGTTTCTCCTGTGGTCTCCCTTGAGGTTTGTCCAGTGTTGGGAGGATGAACAGGTGATTGCTGACAGAAATGTACAGAGATGGAGGACAGTGAGGCCAAGGTATTGTTTTCTGTCTTCCTTCTGAGAGCTTGCCTCAGCTCAATCAGATGTCTCCAACAAGCCAGGCTGCTGATCATTCTTTTGTCTAAACCCATCATCTTCATTTACATACACTCAGTTCCCTGAACACTTTCTGTTCTCATGTTTTCCATGCACACATTCATTTACAGTGAAAGTCTTTGGAATATAATTTTCTAGTTTGAACATGCTATTTAGTCCTATGTACTGCAGGACCCAGACTGAAGTATCTTGTACCTGTGTACACAACAAAATGTACAGACACTATAGCATTTTTGCTGTCTGACTATTTCTGTAGCATCAAGCTAATTCATCTGTGGAATCATGTACTGTACTTTCACAGGACAACCACTTCTACAAAGCAATTAGATGGCAAAGGACTGTAGACTTTATGTTAAAGTTCTATAAGGTAACCTGCTGTATTTTCATTGAACAAGACAGTTGTGCATATGTGAATACTGTGCTTTAACATTAAATAGATTTCTGGGGAAAATATTCTGCAGTGTTCTAAGGAATGTTTACCCTGGCTTTGAAAAGACCACAGCCATTATTCTCACCTGAGTAAGGTGTTGCGCTTCTAATTTTCAGATCATCAGTGGCAATAGCATGGTGTTAGTTACGTCTTAATTTTCCAATAACTTCTGCTTAGCACTGTCATGATCAAAGCCGAGCAAAACTCTCCTTTCTGAGCACTTTGTCATCGCTATTCTTTCAGACAAGAAAATGGAAATGGTTTCAGGTTACAGGGAGATATTGTTTCAACAGTTATAAAGGTAGAGTAGATTTATCAAAGTGATTGGATGCATGATGCTCCTTTACAGTTAATGCTTAAGGGAGTAGTTTGACATAAAAGCATTAAACTTTAGTTTCCTCCTTTCCTATTTTTTTCTATATAAATATTTTCATGTTGTACATAACAATATAACATTTCTTCAAGGTGATAATACAATGGGCAGTGACTTTTAGCACAACATTTTAAGATAGACAAGCCTCAAAATGTGTCTTGAGAAACATCCTGGAGGGATTGTAAAGAGTTAACTTTGCAGTTCTGACTGTCCTGGAATTCTTCTCCTTGCCTGAATTGTTAAAGTATATATATCATTATGGCCAGAGCCTGACCTGGTCACATGGTGCAAGGTAAACAACTATGGCCAGGCCTAGACATTCCAATCTATTACCATGGAAACCAAAAATGTATATAAGGTGAGAACAAAAGCAGTTAAGTGCCACATTCTCTGGTCGGGAATGGGGGCAATGACCGGTCCAAATTGATTCTAAATTAAAATTAATTAAAACTCCATTTGTTCTGAATGAATTTTTGGATCCCCTGCAGAGTTTGACCCGATTTCTGATTTTTGCCGCAACAATAAGACATACTATAATTTGGAATTTAGATAGAAGTATAAATAGATAGATAGGAAGATAGATGAATACATAGGAAACATAGATCCTAAGAGTATGACACATTATAAAGTTTTGCATAAGGGGAAGAAAGCAAAATCATCTTGGATCTTCTCATGAATCTTTAGGATGATGAAACATTCATCAATATGCTGATGTAATGCAAAGGTAAAACAAACCTAACAAACCAAAGTTATAACATCATACGTTATTCAAGAAACTTGATGGAAATGTAATTGTGCTTATTTACCACCTTTCTTTATAGCCCTGAGCAGGTCAGCACAATGAACTGGCTCTATACAAGGCATTGTGAGTGGAAATGGTCTGTGTTCCTTCTGGTTGAGCATTACTTTGCCTCAGTGGGACACTCTAGAGGTTGCCTTATCCATTTGATATTGTGACCAGCCACGTTCAAGGAAGCCTTGATCTGTCAGCCTGGATCATTGAGCAGTTAGAAGGAGCGGTGTCTACTTCCTACCTTCAGGGATGTGTATGTACTATAAAAAAGATTTACAATGTTAAAATTTAGAGTTGTTTGGCACTGCAGAAAAATTTATTTATTTACTGATACAGAGGTATACTACACAAAAAAAGGAAATATTACTTCAGCATAAAACAAATCTTGGTTAGTGAGTAAAAATTGAAACTTTTATAAAGGAGTTCTATAAATAGGCTTTAGCGGGGATACTTCTAGGACCCATATGAAACATAGAGAATTTATAATTAAACTATTTTTACATGAAAGGATTAGAGAAAGCTACAAGTGGTGCCTGAAAGTGACCTATTGTCCAAAAGCATTTTGACAAAGAATTCCAAAGATAGTCCTTTTTTGCTGCTTGCATCTTGGTTAAAGCTGACCCAAGAGACTGAACCTACATACAAATGTTACTTTTCTTGAAGAAAACTGGGTGCTTGTTCTAAGTCTGGTAAGTGCAGGAGTATTAACAAGCCATAAGGCAGATTTAAAAATAGTTGAAATAAAATTATAATTTATTTAACTGAGGTGCTATATCAAGATGATGTGTGATCAAGTAATTTATATTTTACAGTGTATTTCATTAATTTCTGACATTCATTTCCTTACTACTTTGTGACATCTGTATATGTGACTTTTTAAATTATGTACAATTAATTTTTCTCTATGGGCTTATACAACTATATACCAGGATTTTTATAACTTTTTTTTTTGTCTTATATAGCTGATAATGTTCATGAATGTTTTGCTTAGGATGACTGAATTATTTTTATGGTCACTTAAGATTGTAAGAAGTCATATTCATTTAAACCATTATGCTTGATATACTGAGAATTCTGTGGGTTGACATCTTAAATATTGTGGTACAAAAGTGTGAGTCTGTATATGCTACAAGATATTTAGCATTTGATCATTAAATTAATGTTTTAAATATTTTTAAGAAATTAATCAGAAAGAGTTCCCGAGATTGCATAATAAAGCAAAAATATCAAGGTATAAATCTCATTATTAATGAAGCAATTTCAAACTCATTTCATTGCTATACACATTGTTAGTTAACATTTTTTGGTTTATAGAATTTTCATAAAAACAAATGACCTCTATAGTCTAAAAGCAATCACACACTAATATGCATATAGAAAAGACCATTAAATAATACTAGTCAGAGCTCAAAGAATAAGTGTAATGTCCTCACCCTCTCTATGTCATTTGTGTTGGGTAAAAGAAATATCATATTTTGAGCAGTCTGACATGCACATTGATACTTTCAGAAGAAAGTCTCCTTGAGGACTACCAGGCATCCTGCTTCCAGAAGATCAGAAGTAATTAACATTAAGCAGCCTCTATTCCTCAGGAACACAAAATTAAACACCAGCATAGATCTGCTTCTTTTTTTCCTTGTTCACACTACCTTTGGTGTGACAAAGTAAATACAAGCATAATATGTAAAAACATAAAAATATTTTTTCTTTCATTCCTTCCATAGTGTGCCAATGATATTTTAATCAACTTCAATATTTTAAAAAGACATATATATTTCCACAACTTTAATACTTATGCACATTTAATAATGCTAATTATCTTGACTGATTGTTTCAGTTTAGTATTCAAAAATAACATTGAGAATGTTTCCATGAATATAGAATAGATTATTAAAAGCAATTTCTGAAGAATCAACTTTGGGAATGTTGGAATGAAGACCTCAGTAATCATTCTCTCTCAAAAACAGTGAAAATGCTTGGAGGAAAAGTTAAAATTAACCCTTTCAGAATTCTATTCATTGACTAAAGCGATAAAATGTAATAGAAATTGTTTATGGAAACTACTCAACCTGGACAAGGCAACAATGTCTGTGATGTTTTAATCCCTTCCCTAGGACAGTAGCATATCAAACATAAAAAGCCATTTTTGTTAACCAGTAGAAAGATCTGAATGATTTTCTGGAATTCTATTAAAAACATCATCTCCAGAAGATAGCCAAAACTTCCATTTATTTCAAATATTTGCTTCCTGCCCAATTTCTAGTCAGGAATTATTTAGCTGAATTGAGTCAGAGTTCCATGAAGGAGGTGGTTAGCACAATCTATCCCCAGTATATCACTGAAACAAGAAAAATTTGCTGGTAAAATTAGATGTGTGTAGGATTATGAGTTTAGCTAGATAAAATAAAAGTTTTTCCAAAAGCTTCAAAGGAAGTACTAGAGAGCTAGATGATGGTAGGGGACAATGAAAAGCTCCCTTGTAGTCCTTGGGAGCTTGGTGATACCCAAGAGAGACTAGGAAAAGCAGAAGTTTCCGCACGTCTCTGGGTGAAGCCTGGGCCACATGGAAGTGGGAAATGAAGACAAAAGCCGAAGCTTGGAGGCATGTTTTTTTCAAAACATCCCACTAAAATGAGAGGAAAACAAATATAAGGCATTTTATAAAATGTTTCCCTGATCATTCACAAATCTCCAGTAGTGAGAAGACTTTTGGAAGACTTTTCTTAAAGTAAAAACAATACCTAAACAAAGCTAATAGATTTCAGTTACTACACATTGCTTGGGATATATAATCTATGTAATTAGTTCAGGTGAGCATAAAATCCAGTAAGTGTTACCAACCCTGGAAGATGAAGAAAGAATAGATATCAAATAATTCACAAAATTCTTATCATTCTGCTTCGAAATCCTGTATCATTTTTATTGTTTTTGCCTTGTTTTGGTTTTGGCTATATTGTTGTTAGCTAGTTTTAAATTCTATTTAAACTAAAAAAATAAATTAGGCAACACAATATTACTTTGAAATATCTAGTTTTTAACATTAAATATAAGATACTTAATATATGTGGACATACAGAACATACTACAGATAAAAATTAAGTAAAAGAGTGAGCAGAAATGTCCATGAGGGGAAGGGGTTTGTAGTAGCAGATAATGATGTAAATCAGTGGCTACAATTGAATTCAAAAAATAAAATAAATCATATTTCAAAATGTAGACAATAATATTTAATAAATTATCATTAAACTACAGAATAACAATAAAGAGAATTATACCATGGTATAAATAAAAAGAAATTTCAAAGTTAAAAAGTACAATAACTGAAGTATAAAATAAGGAATTTGATAACATTTCTCCCATTGAAAGAAAGAGGAATGGGTAAAAAGAATATTTGAAAAAAACACAAAATGGCTCTGAATTTCATGAAAAACATGAGTGTACACATTTAGGAAGTTCAATATACTATACATCTGTAAATCCAAAGAGTTCCACACATAGAAACATCATATTCAAACTGACAGAAGTCAAAGACAAACAGCAAGTCAGGAAAGCAGTAAGAGAAAAATAATTTATCATGTACAAAAATTCGTGAGCAAGATAATCAGTGAGTTGTGATCTGAAACTATGGAGTCCAGGAGAAAGTGGAATAATGTATTCAAAATACTGGAAGAAAAAGACCTCAACTAAGAATTTTATATCCAATGAAACTATCCTTCAAAAATGATAAAATAATTTATTCTTTAAATATAAACTACATAAATCAATAACTATAATCCTGTACTAACAGACCTATGATGTAAAACAATGTAATCTGTATGACAATATTAATACACAAGTAGAAAAGAAACAGAGGCACATTAAGTAAAAATGTTTCATATTATCAGAATGGAGTTTGTAATGGTATGAACTAGATTGTTTTAAATTTAGAGGTTAACTTTTACCCACATGTCAGCTACTGAGAAAATTGTTTATGTTGTTTTTTTTTAATCAGATATGAACAAAGAAATACAAAAAAATTATAGTATCTCTTTATATTCATCTTTATAGTTAGTTTTTACCAGTGTTCCTTACTCTTTTAGGTAAATTTGCTACTGTTGCATTTCCTTAAACTTCAACATGATATTTTATGCAAGTTTGCTAGTAAGAAATCACTAAAAATAATAGGGTATACACCTGCATTATAATTAAAAGAATGTATAAATTCAGTTTATAATAAAGGAAGAAAACAAAATCAGGAAATAGAAGCACAGACACCACAGATAGGGCTATAGAAAACAAAGAAAATAGGAGAATATAAATGGTTTCATTTCAGTAATTATAGGAAATTTAAATGAATTAAGGATTCTAGTCAAAAGCTAGTCATTCAAAGAATGGGTAAAGAAAAACCAAGAGAACGAAACCATAAATACCAAGATAATGGGAAAAACACCATTTCAGTGTAACAAGATGAGAGAGCTATATAACTACACTAACGTAGACCAAACTGACTTTAAAGCAAAGAATTCTCCAGCAGGTTAGGGAAAATATTCTATAATGATAAAAGTTTTATGGTTTCAAGATGCATTAAGCAAAATAAAACATAAATTAAAGAAGGAATAAATAAAATTCCAAAATAACACTAGAATAATTCAATACTATATTTTGCCGTAGTAAATAAAATAAGTGGTGGGAGATCATCAAAGTATAGAAGATAAAAACTCAATGAATAAAATACCTATTGTTCCTCATTCTATTATTTTCCCCTCCCTAAAGCATACTCACTTTTTGTAAATATATTTTTATTTAAATATTTTAAGATGATATAATAGCTGCGGTGTAGCTCAGTGGCACAAATGCCTTCCCGGCAAGCACAAGGTACCAAGTTCAGTTACTGGTATAAAAAAATTGTTAAAATGATACAATACATAAAAACGAAATATACAGGACTCTCCTCCACCACCATGGGAGCAAGACAAAGCCCCGACAGCTTCAGGGACCTTGGGAGCCTCGCCTCATCTCCTCTGTTTTCTCACAGGCACCAAGCTGAACCTTGGATAGCTTCAGGAATGCTGACAAGCTGCCTGTATCCCACCCTCAACAAGGTAGGAGCCAGGTAGAGCCCCAGATAACTTCAGCGGGTCCATTCCCACCCTCACCCCCACGAGCTGAGCTCAACTTCAGGCAGTTTCAGCAGCATCAGTGACTTCAAGCTTACCCCTCTTCCACTGACTTGTGAACCAGGCTGGGTCACTGGTAGTGTCTGGATCTTCAGAGACCCTGACCTGCCCACTCCCATGCCTTTGTTGGAAGGGGCAGAAGCCCAGGGAAGCACAAGGTACTGAGCTCTCTCATCTAGTTACTCTGAAATGGCGTTTTCCCATTACTTTTGGGAACTGTGAGTGGGACACACCTGGGCCTCAGACAGCTTCAGGAGTATCTGCAACCCCACCCCAACCCCACACACCATTGCTTGAGCCATGCTGAGTACCTAGGACATTTGGGACCTTGCCCTCCCACTCTCACATCATTGTGGGAGTGAGGCTGAGCTCCACAGAACCCCCAGATCTTTGAAAATGACAAAACAGAGGAGTAAAATGCAATCTCATACCTCTACTCCACCTAGAACAAGTCCAGGAGACAATGCCAGAGAAGATTTGGAAGTCAGATGCCCTGAAATTTCTGAAATGATAGCAACTGAAGTAAGAAACAACTCCATCTGGTTATGGAAGACATCAGATCAGAAATAATCTCTCAGGTAAAAAAAGAAACGACAACTATAATGAAATAATTGCTTAGCACATCAAAAGAAAATATAAAAAAATAGAGAACAGACAAATGATGGAAACTTTTAATGAACAAGATAGGAAAGAAGTAAAATTCGTGAAACAGATTGAAAGAGATATTCAGGAAATTAAAACTTCCATCACAAGCTGCAAAACAAAGCTAACAATAGACTTTCACACCTTGAAGACAGCATTGCCAATAATGACTGTGAAAAATGGACCTCTTAAAAATAGAAAGAAACCGAGAAATAAAAATTCAACAACTGCAAGACAAAGCAAAGAAAAACAATGTAAGATTAATAGGTGTTAATGAAACAGCAGGTATCAACACAAATGACGTAAAATGACTATTTGCAGAATGAATATCAGAAAACTTCCCAAGCATGGAAAAAGTATCAGACATACACTAAAGTGAGGCATATAGAACTCCAATTAGCCATAACCAATATAAATCTACACCCACATATATAGTGATAAAGATTTCAGAAATTCAAGAAAGGAACAAAATATTAAAAACTGTTAGAGAACAGAAACAGATCACCTACAAAGGAAAATCTGTCACAATCACAACAGATTTCTCAACACAAACCACCACATCAAGAAGAGTGAATTATTTCAGGCCCTGAAAGAACACAACTTCCAAACAAGACTGATGTTGGAAAACTATCCTTCAAAATTAATGGAGAAATAAAATATTTCCATGATAAAGAACACCTGAAGAAATTCATGAGTGACAATCCAATCCTACAAACATTACTAAAACATGTTCCAGAAAGAGATAAAAAAGACCACAGCTTCAAGAACATCAGAAAGGAGGAAATCACAGAAGAAAAATGGCATGACAAAGATAAACCAATACATATCAGTTACAATCATCAACATAAACAGTCTCAATTTATCAATCAAAAGAAGCTGAATGGCAGATTGGATCAAGAAACAAAATCCAACAATATCCTGTATACAAGAAACACATATAACTCAAAAGGAAATTCATAGACTGAAAATCAAAGGATGGAAAACAATATTCCATGCAACAGGAACCCAGAAAAAAGAAGGAGTAGCTATTCTGTTTGCAGGCAATGTGAACTTCAAACCAAGAAAAATCAAAAGAGATAAAGAAGGTCATTATATACTTGTGATGGGAAAACTTGAAGAAGAAGAGGTAACAATTATAAACGTTTAAGCACCAAATACAGGAGCACCCAACCTTATAAGACAAATTTGAACAAACATGAAAAATGAAATAAGCAACACAATCATAACAGGGGACTTTAACACCCCATTGTTACAAAGTGATAGATGAACTAAAAAAAAATCAGCAAAGAAAAAACAGAACTAAGCCAAATTTGTGAAAAAATTGATTTAGTAGACCTTTACAGAATATTCCACCTAACAGCATCAAAGTACACATTCTTCTCAGCAGGACATGGGAAATTATCTAAAATGTACCATATACTAGCACATGGAACATGCTTAAGTAAAAACAAAGGAATTGAATTTATCTCATGCATACTATCAGACTACTGTGAAATAATATTGGAAATTAATGACAAAAGAAATCGCAAAGACTCCATAAACACATGGAAATTAAATAACACCCTCCTCAACATCCAATCAGTCACAGATGAAATCAAGGTAGAAATTAAACTATATTTACAATCAAATGAAAATATAGATACAACTTAAAGGAATCTGTAGGATGCAATGAAAGCAATTCTCAGAGGGAAATGCATAGTGGTGAACTCTCACATCAGGAAACCAGAATGAGCACAAATAATCTTATGCTGCACCTCAATCCTCTAGAAAAAGAAGAGCACAAGTCAAAAGCCCAAAGAAGGCAGGAAATTACAAAACTCAGGGCAGAAATTAATACAATGGAGACTAAAAAAATACAAAGAATTAATAAGTTGTAGAATTGGTTCTTTGAAAAAAATAAATAAAATATATAAACCCCTAGACAACCCTATCAAAAAAGGAAGGAAAAAACTGAAATACATGCAATAAAGAATGAGAGGGATGAAATCACTACAGATTGTCCCATTTGTCAAAACTTTACCCTAATAGGATGGAAAGTACAGAGGAAATGGACAGATTACTCAATATCAGAAAGTAAATTTAAAATGTAATAGAAAAACATTGCCATCAAAGAAAACCTCAGGTCCTGATGGATTCACAACTGAATTCTACAAGAAATTTAGAGAAGATTCAAAGCCAAGTCTTCTCAAAAATCTTCAATGAAACTGAAAGGGAAGAAATTCTCCCCAACTCATTCATGATGGCAAGTATTATCCTGATACCAAAACCAGAGAAAGATCCAATCAAAAATGGGAACTGCTGGATAATCTTCCTCAAGAATGTAGATGCAAAAATTCTCAATAAAATACTAGCAATATAACGTGACCAAGTGGGATTCATCCCAGGGATTCAGAGATGGTTCAATATGTGCAAATCAATTAATGTAGTATGCCATACCAATAGAACCAAAGACAAAAATCACATGATCATTTCAATTGATGCAGAAATAGCTTTTGATAAAGTCCAACACTCATTAATGATAAAAACCCTGCAGAACATAGGAATTCCTGGCCTTTACCTCAATTTGATAAAAGCTATCTATGACAAACCAATGGCTAACATCATACTAAATGGTCAAAAATTAAATGTTTTCACTTTAAAATCAAGAAGAAGACAAAGCTATCCACTGCCACCACTCCTGTGCAATACATTTCTGAAAACATTAGCCAGAGCAATTAGACAAGTGGGAGAATTAAGAGAAATATGGATAAGAAAGGAAGAAGTGAAATTATCATTTTTCTCAGAGGACAAGATCCTCTATACAGAAGACCCCAAAAACTCCAAAAAGGACTTTGAGATTTAATAAACAAATTCAGTAAAGTAGCTGGATACAAAGCCACCACTCAAAAACCAACAGCATTTCTGTACACACATAACAAACAGACAGAAAGAAATTAGCAAAATAACACTTTTCATAAGTATCTAAAAAATGAAATACTAAGGAATCAATCTAACAAAAGATGTAAAAGATCTATACATTGAAAATTACAGTACTCTGAGAAGAGAGATTGAACAGGATTTCAGAAATTGGAAATATATATCTTGCTCATGGATAGGAAGGACTAACATTGTGAAAATGGTCAAACTCCAAAAATTGCTGTGCAGTTTCAATACAATCTCAAATAAAATACCATTAGTATATCTCATAGATCCACAGAAAATATTTCTAAAATTCATCTGGAACCAGAAGAGATCTAGACTAGCAAAGGCAATCATGGGCAACAAAGGAAAGGCAGGAGGCATCTCTATCCCTGACTTGAAATTATGCTACAAAGGTACTGTTATAAAATCAGCATAGTACTGGCAAAAAAATAGACCTAAAGATCAATGAAATAGATAAGAAGATGCAGACACAACTCCAAACACAGTCACCTTATCTTTGACAAAAAGGCCAACATGTTCACTGGAACAAAGATAATCTCTTTAATAAATAGTGCTGGAAAACTGGCTTTCCATATATCAAAGACTAAAACTAAACCCAGGTGTATCAAAAATAGAGTCAAAATGGATCAAAGATCTAAATATTAAAACAGAAACACTAAATCTACTTGAAGAGAAAGTAGGTAAAAATCTTGAAGCCATAAGAGTAGGCAGGGGCTGGGGATATAGTTCAGTGGAATAAGCGCTTTCCTAGCAAGCTCAGGGTCCTGAGTTCGATCCCCAGTACCGAAAAAAAAAAGAAAGAGTAGGCAGAGAGTTCATGATCAAAAAGCAAACTGCACAGGACATACTTCAAAGAATCAACTGGGATCTCATCTTATTGAAAAGTTCTTGCACATCAAAAGAAATAACCAACAGAGTAAAAAGAAAACCCACAAACTGGGAAAACATTGTAACCAACTCCCCTTCAGCAAAAGGACTTCTATCTAGTACATATAAAGAATTTAAAAACCCAGGCCCTGAATTCAAAGAACCAATACAAAAATGGGCATTGGGGATGAATATACACTTCTTAGATGAAGAAATTATAATGGCAAATAAATATATGAAAAAATGTTCAACATTATTAATCATTTGAGAAATGCAAATTAAAACAACACTGAAATTCCATCTTACACCAGAAGCAATGCCTATCCTTAAGAAATCAACCAATAAAATTGCTGGAGAGGCTGGGGTGTGAAAGGAACTCTTTTCTGCTGCTGGTGGGAGTGTGGATTGGTGAAACCACTGTGAAAATTAGTGTGGAGATTCCTCAGAAAACTAGGATTAGAAGTCTCACTTTACCCAACTATTCTCCTTCTGGGTATTTTCCCAGAAGAATTAAAAACACCATACCACAGTGATATATGTACACCCATGTTTATAACAGCACAATGTGGCATAGCTAACTCTTGGAAACAACTCAAATGTCCTTCAATTGAGAAACTGATAAAAGAGATGTGGTATTTTTATGCAATAGGGTATTCCTCAGTTTAGAAAAGGTAAATTTAAGGCTTGTATAAGTAAATGGATGCACTAAAGATGATAGTTGTAAGTGAAATAAATTGGACCCATATGTGTAAACATCACATTGTTTCCGTAGTATAAGAACCTGAATGAGTAAATAAAATCCAAAATGTACAATAGATAATATGAAAGGGAAAGAAATTGCTCAAAGGACGGAATAACTGGGATGAAGGAAAGGAGAGAAAGAAAGAAGGAAATATATATATATATATATATATATATATATATATATATATGGATAGTTGGAATAACTGTACTGTGGCTGTATGGTGGTTTATTGAAAGCAACACTTATTGCTTAAATTTTTTTTATTTTGACCAATTTTCAGTCTGGGTATTGGGTAATCTGAGCAACTGATTTTAGGAAAACCATATGCAGTATAACAATCATTTGTGAATTCCTACCATCTTATCAAATGAAGTCCTGTATCACCTCTAATTTTTTTAGTTATTATTTTTATTCTTTTTAATGGTAAATCAATCTTGCATTCTTGTATCTGGTGGTCTGAGCAACTTCCTTGAACATAACACTGTGTAGTATGGCAACCACTGTTAATTCCTATCATTTTGTTTTGAAGCCCTATATCATTTTTAGTGTTTTTGCTTTGTTTTGTCTTTGTCTGTGATGTTATTTTCCTATTGTTCTTTATTACTATTCTCTTTAAAATAAAATACCAGAATACACATATCAAGGGAGTACTGTCCTGGAATACCATGTGAGATTTCAGTACAAGTATCCACAGAGTAATTTTTGAATCAATTTAATCGTATCTATTATGCATATAATTATCAATTTCTTGTGGTGAAAACATTCCAAATCCTTCTTCCTGGCTGAGATTTATACTATGTTGTTGTTGTCTATATTCATCCTACTGTGCAAATAGCATATTCGAACTTTTTCCCCCTAACTGTAATTTCACACCATCAGTCCCAGCTTCTTTACATCTCTCCCTCCTTCCTCCTATCTTCAACCTCCGCGATACCCACTCTGCTCCCAAGTTCCGTGAGGGTTATTAGTTTGGGAAGATTTGTTCTTGTTAGCTGCTTGATCATCTACTCTAGCATCATGAATGTTTTTATATTCTCTGGAATATAAAATTCAAATTCTTTAGCCTGTCATTTATAATTTTCCCAATATACAGTCCCAGATTTATTTACAATTTATAAATAATTTCTGGGAAAAAAATCACAAGTTGTTCTTTCCAATAAACCTTACATTTTTAAAATTGCTGTCTTTGTTCTTGTATTCTCCTGTGTGCAAATTCCTGCAGTCCTCCTTTGCTTCACTAAATTTTATTCATTTTTAACTCAACAGCAGCCTCTATGCTGAATTCTTTCTTAATTTGCAAAACAGTTATATTTTTACAATTTTTTTTCAGTATGTATAAAACACCATTGATGTATGTATGCAAAATCTTGTTTTAATTTTGTAACAATTCAAGACAAAACAATTTACTCCAAATGCCCCACTATTCTGTTACTGCAGAAGCTGATACTGAAGAAGACAGACTAGGTCAAGCCCCTAACAAGGACCAAGTAATGCATTCAAATTAATTTGGCTAAATTCAAAGTCTGACTTTTTATAACGACAGCAAGGAACTCTTTTTCTAGGAAAGCTGTATTTAAAGCACTGTCGTATGTATTTAAAACACTTCCTCCTAGAAGCTTTTCTCCTGTCTTCTTCATCCTTCTCACCTCTTCAATAATTTTTCCTCTTCTAAATCTCTAATAGTTGGACTGTCCCCACCTCTTTTTGAATTCATTGTCAAGGTTTGTAAATACTGTCTGTATGTATGGAACTTCATGATTTACATACCCAACTTCAATCTCTCTCTGAGATTCAGACAAAAATATCCAACCACCTGCTCAGTACCTCCCTTTGGATTTCTAATTTAAAGTTAAAATAGTCAAAGGAGTTTCTCTGTTTCTTTTCCCTACCAAAATATATTTCTATACCTCCTTTCTCTGTATCTCATTAAAAGGAATGCCTTCCACCTAGTAGACGAAAGCAAATCCTAGCAAAAATTTTTTATTCCTTTCTTGTAGTCCACAAGGAATTCTGACATCAAAAATATCATAATTTCCCCTAATCAGCATTCTTCCTATATTAATTGAAGCCATCAAAGTATCTTAAATACGCCTTGCCAAATCGCCTTAATGAGGTCTTCTGTCAACATTGCTTCATTTTTCTTTTCCACTGTAGGTCCACTCACCTCTACTTTCTACACTGCCATGGACACCCAAGACTGACCTGAATATAATACACCATCAGTCTTTATAGACAGCACGTTGGATCGCTAGTGCTCAGGGTAAGAGCTCTCCTCAAACTATCCAACTGAGTATGTATGTCCAGGTGACAGGCTGTTTATGACATATTCTGAATACAACAACATGAATAATCTTTTCAACAAGTACAGTCATGACCCTTTTCACTGTGAAGCTGTAAAGTGATATTATAGTACTTTAGACTTAGATTCCAATTCCTGGCAGGCCTCTGAGGTGCTGTGGGTCTGGTTCTGCCCACAGCTTAGCTTCAGCTTTCAAGGCTCTTCACTCCACTCATTTTTGGTCAAAAAGAAC
The DNA here is from genome assembly GCA_004027595.1 of Dinomys branickii. Lineage (NCBI taxonomy): Eukaryota > Metazoa > Chordata > Mammalia > Rodentia > Dinomyidae > Dinomys > Dinomys branickii. The sequence goes on along the minus strand of PVLD010000515.1, from coordinate 180,627 downwards.
ACATGATACAGGGGTTCATCTTCCCCAGAATAATCTCATTCTTCTACTCTGCCCAAAATATTCTTTATCTATTCATAGGCATTGGCATGAGGACTTTCCTTTCATTACAATGTCATTTAAAGAGGAATCTCAAACTTCCAAGAATTTTCCTTCATCTGCATTTAGTATCAAAATATTCTCTGAACTTTTTCACTTAGGAGTTATGTCCACTCAAATGATATCCTTTATTTACTTCAGTGTTGTCTGTTTCATTCACTGGAGTACAAGTTACATGATGTCAAAGGTTTATCTTTCATAGTCATTGTTATGTTCAAAGCAGAGAACGAGTGCCTGTTTCATATCAGTGCTACGAAAAAGTGAAGAATAATTTGAGTAACTGAACTAATGAGTAGATGAGGTAGACAGTTAGTTACTGTTATCATAATTATTTCACAGATCAGGAACTGAGAGTTTCCTAGAAAATGGCAAACCTGAGACTACTGAATTACTTTAATAAAAGAACTATGTCTCGTTACACTTTTTATTTCTCTTAAACTCTGACACAGTGCCTTGCACACAGTAATCTTTGAGTTGATTTAGCTTCATTAATGATAAAAGTTTTTAAGGAAGAGCAATGTGGCAACAAGGTGAATGTTGGATACTGGAAGGGAAACAAATTAGGAATTCATTTTAATAGTTTAATACTTGTTCTATTTCCATATTTTTGGGCAACATAAATTGCTCATTAAAATGTACATTAATGAAGGCATTTTCAGTTAGTGCAGGAAGACTAGTGATTTACTTACATCTGCTTGTAATTGCCTACCTAGTTTAAAGATTACACAGCAATTTTGTTGCTGCTTGTCTTCTTGAAGGTCTGCTTTTTAGAGTATTTTGTGGATCATTGATCAATCCAATAAATAGTTTATACAAGAAATATAAACTACCAGAAATCCATATCAGTCATTTTAAGTTTTTATTCATGAATATGAAAGCAAGTGAATCATTTTAGAAACAATATATTATAATTACTTGTGAGTGCAGCCTCACAATTATTTTATTTTTCAACTATGTACTAAATATGGAACTGTTTGTGTGATGCGGGGATTAAAAATATGAACATTAACCTCACTCTGAACTATTTTGTAAAACATTTAAGAAACATGCATGAGAAAGGTAGATATCTAGCTCAGGATAAAATGCCACATTAGCCCATATAGGTTATAGTGGACCAGATTGGCCTCAGATTTCCAAGAGTGTTATTTTGTCTTCTGTTGCTAAAAACACAGTACCATAGATTGAGTAAATTGTAAGATAGTGTGTTTATAGGCTTACAAAGGATCACAGTGCTGGCTCAAGGTCAAAGGGTTATGTCTAGTGACAGCAGTTAGGTGGTTGTGTCCCCAGGTGGCACAGGCACCCCGTGGGCAGGGATAGGGAAAATATGAAAGACCAAGCAAAATGGCTCTTAGAAATGCTTTACCCTGGTGATTACTCACTTACCTGTTAACCCATTAATCACAGGAATGTGTTAATCTGTACATAATAAGGGCAGAGAGACAACCGTCACTTAAGTAACTTACCTGTCTTACCTTTAAATATCTCAAAATTTAGATCGATTCTCAAGAAGAAATGTAGAAGCCCATTTGGTCTTCCTCTAGTTTTGGTTTCAGTACAATGATGAGCTAATGAAATGAGCCATAAAATAGGATCCCTTCCTGGAAACATTCATTTACACTGTGGAACAAATTGTGTAGAATTACTACTATTCTTTGTCTAAATGTTTGGTAGCACTCAGCAGTGAAAATCTTGGAGTAGAATTATTATACAAGAAACTGTTGGGGTTAAGAACTACTGTTTCTTTCTTGAACTGTTTTTAATTACTAATTCAATTTCTTCATATATATAGGTCTGTATAAGTAATCTATTTTTATTAAACTTAGTAAATACGTTTCTCTCAAACAGTTTGTCCATTCACTGAAATTCTCAAATTCAGGGACATAGAGCTGTTCACAGTTTTTCTTTCTGGTATTGAAAGACAGTTCTACTCTGACATTAACAGTTTCAGTTATCTTTCTCACTTTTGTTTTTCAGTTCTTCAGCCTGGCTGGAGGCTTGCGAGAGGTATTGATCTTTTGAAAGAACTAGCTTTCAATTCATTCATTTTGAGTGTGGCTTCCTCTTTGTAACTTCATGGATATTTTCTCTACTGTTATTATTTTTTTCTCTTGCTTACTTTAAGCTTAATTGACTCTTCTTCCTTCCATTTCACAACCGGAAAACTCAAGTTACCAATTTTAGATCACTGTTTCTCAGTGAGTTTACTGCAGCAGTTTCATTGCCCCCGGGTCTGTGCCTTGGGGCTATAGTATGGAAAGCTGGTAGGTACGGCGATGAAGGGAGGATGTTCCATATCCCTTTTATACAGGCTAATATGTGGGCCTGTGATTTAAAGTTCAGCTTTCTCTCTTTTTATTTTTTTATTTTAAAGACAAAAGAATGGAGACATATGAACCAGAATAAGCCATAAACAATACCAAAAATGCAAAATTATACAGAATATGGTAGGGAATTAGCATTGGATGTTGTATTACATAATGTTATCTTCACATTAGTTAAGACAAAAACATTAAAGGAAATACCAAAGTATAGAGAAGATAGTAGGGAATTAGCACTGGATGATGTATAATATAAAGTTATCTTCACTTCTGTTAGTACAAAAACGATTGAGGCAATACAAATTATAGAGAACATAGAAGGGAATTAGCTCTGGATTCTGTCCTACATAATGTTACCTTCACCTTTGTTACTCAGTTACACAGATGATGGCCCATTTGATCATTCAATTTTCTCCTCCCTCATCTCCACTGGCCTACCATTCAATCAGTCATCTTCCCTGTGATAATAACTATATTCCTGGATTTATTTATACCCCTGGACTCTTGCCTTGGGAAGAGATATAGCTGCCTCAGACTGTACTATAACATACATGGGTGTATACAAACTGCCATGGTCGGAGGTGAAAAAGCACCCATGCTTACAGTGGACCGCCCGGCTCCGTCCCGTCACTGTTCTATGGGTGGGGGCAGGCCCAGTCAGTGGGGTACCCTCAGCACGGCCCACAGCAGAGCAGCTGCGGGGCCCACAGTGGAGCAGCCACGGGGCCCACAGCAGACCAGCCGTGGGGAACACGCCCCCATCGGTGCACCCTTGGCTACCCGTTCAGCTCTGTCCCATTGCCTCAGTGCTGGAGGTCCTTTCTTCTCCTCCTCCCTCCTCCTGATCTCCAGTATTACCGTTCCCCACCCCTTGCAGCTGGGCATTGGACGAACTTATGATGCTTGGTATAAGGGCTTGAAGTCTCCCTGGTCCATTCTCACTCTGTTAGTTCAGAGTATGAACTGAGTTTAAAGATTAGGTCTAGAATAGAGTTGGAGGATTTTCTCAGATCTGCTGTATAGAGTATGTTGTTGTTTTTCAGACTCCAGGTCTGCTGCTTTTCATCCAATTTGTTGCTATGGGTTCATGCAAGGTTCATATGTGCAAGCTGTAAGGAGACCCTCTGGGTGCTCACATTAATAGTTTGGGGTGAGTCCTGAAGTCCATGGATTCGTCCCATTGTTGCCAGGAACAGGTGGTGCTTGCTCAAGCCGCCGAGACTCAAGGTGCTCCCAGAGAGAGTTCAGGGTGGGAGCTGAGTCCTAGCAACCCAGCTCGTGCTTCCTGCCTGATGTTGGAGTGAGAAGGGCGTGGAGCCACGCAATCCACCTCCATCTGCATCTCCCTCCCATTGTGGTGCTGGAGACCCCGTCTGCTCCTCAGCCAGATCCCTGGGAGCTGCAGCGGCTCACCACCAAGGTTTCCCGCTGCTCTCCACTGGTAGTGGCTCACCCAGCGGAGAGGCAGTGGACCACAGCCTCGAGGCAGGTGCAGAGCTGGGCGTGGTGGGCTGTGTACTAGTTGCATTGATTCTCTCCAGGCGCTGGTTAGGAAGGTTGCCACAGGGTGGGGACTCTGCCCCAGTGGCTGTCGTAACTTATTCTCACACTGGGTTCGACAAATGCTCCCGACCACCATTGCCTCTTTTCCTCGCTGCGCCCTCCCCTCTCCAGCCCTGGACCAGCTCTCAGAACTCCGCTCTCCCCTGGCTGAGTTGGGAGGCTTCCGTGAGCGTGGGTTTCCATAGCCGAAGCTGTGAAAGCCAGAACGGGGGCGTAGGCCAAGGGTGTGTTTGGAGCGGTGACTTCCTCCTTCTCCTGTCCCTCCAACTGCACCATGGCGGATCTCTGATCCTTCCCTCCAGAAGAGGTTTTGCTTAGTCTTCAGTTCCCATTTCAGATCCTTTCTGAGTTCAGGACACCCACCTCTTTCCTTTCTGTCTCACATGTTGCTATATTCCTATATTCCTTTGTCTGAGTGGCATTCCTCCGGGAGGTTCTCTCTCTCTGCTGCCTACCCTGTCGCCATCTTGAAGTCCTCTCATAAAATTTATTTATTTAGTTATTTGTTTCTTTCTAATGAATTGACCATTACATTTCTAAAGTTCTGAAATGGCCAACAGACCATAGAAAGATACCACTTTAAGCTCCTGCTTGAAACCAACAGCTACAGAAAACTGCTGGCCTTGGTTCAGGGCCATTTTCTCTCTTTTTTAAAAATTGTTTCTCTCTTTTTTTTTTTTTTTTTTTGGTACAAGAAATTGAACTCAGGACCTTGCACTTGCCAGGCAGGCATTTGTGCCACTGAGCTATATCCCTGGCCCATAAAGCTCAGCTTTCAAAAATATTTATCTCCCTCTTTTAGAGGTGTGCTCCCCTCTGCTTCCTAATCCTGATTCTGGGTACAATGTTTATTAACATTTTTTTTAAAACTCTGTCTCCTATTGTTTTTCCCACTAAAGGAGCCAAATTTCCTTCCTCTATCTGGGAATGTTTTTGGAATGGACTTCTATTGAGACTTTGTCCCTAGAGGTTGAGCATTAGTTCAAGAGAAGAGTCTAGACTGGTTTCAAGATGGCTGCTTTCCTCCCTCCTGGATGTCATCATTGAAGGATCTTTTTGAAATTCTATGAGAAATTGGTGAATTCCTAAAGCAAATACTGAGTAAGTGTGAAGCACCCTTTGTGATTATACATCTCTAGGTTTCTGTTGTTGTCATAAAGAGCTGGCAACGTCCAATCTGCTTATGTCTGATGCTAAAAGTTGAAGGCTCTAGAAACAATTAGAAACTTACTCTACAACCCCCACCACAGCAACTCAAATTGATAAAATGTAACACCTCTTAAATAAGGAAATTAAATTCATGCTAGTGTCATGCTTGAACTATCGATCCTGAAAACTTAGAACATAACTTACATACAAATTCTTACCAAATATTTACAAAAAGGGACCATTTAAAACTATGAAACTTTAAACAATTTTTAAGCTAAAAATATACATATATTTTACCAGGAATATTATTATAAGATTTTAGTGGTAAAATATTTTTATAAGCATATAGACAATATAAGTGAAACTATTATTTTATGATACTTAACACTATGCTGTTCTAGTCTATATTTACCATGTGATAATTTTCTACTATGTGCAATATTCAGTAAAGTAACACTATTATCAGACGTTCAAAGAATTAGATACATACTGTGAACTGGGAAGAAACTGTTCAAAGCAAAAGACAAACTGAGATGAGGAAAGGGGAAAGAGAGGAAAAAAGGAAAAATATATGTATATATAAGGTAGTTAAGATTGTTACACAGCTACTTTCTCTTAGTTCAATATAAAGAAAATTTTGTGCTAATATTTTATGGACAAGAGATGCTTGTACTTTCTACTCTGAATAACTACTAGGAAGACAATACACAATGTATCTACTATTATAACTTTTAATAACCTGTTTTGAAACTCAATTTCATTGTTATGTTTATCTTCTTTAAAAGGAAAGTAGGATGGGGAAGAAATATATATATATATATATATATATATATATTAGCTAAGATAATTATACAACTAATTTCTATTGGTTTATTGAAAGTAATACTTGATGCTTAATTGTTTGATCAATTTTGTATACCTATATCTGTTGATCTGGCCAACTACTTTGAAAATAACAGTATGTAACTGTCTTGGTTACTTTTCTGTCATTGCTGAGACAAATTGCTCAGTACTCAAAATTAAGGAAGGAAAGATTTATTTAACTTGCAGTTTGTGGAGTTTCCATCCATAGTTGTCTGGCTCCAAGACAGAGTGGCATATGGCAGAGAGCAAAAGTTCATGGAGGCAGAAAAAAGCAAAAGAAGTGAGTGGAAAGGAAGAAAACAGTCTCTTTCCCTCCCTTACATTGTAGGCAAACTACCCGCCCCAGGGTAGGTGAAGCTCTCAGACCCATAATCCCAGCTTTGGACTATGGATCAATCAAAAATCTAGAACTCACACCATAACTGCATGAAGATTTAGAGGGACATGCAGACACAAACCACAACCATAACCAGCCCAGGCCCCCCAAAGACTTATGTACATCTCTTTATTCAAAAGACATTTTAGTCCATCTCCAGGAGTTGCCAAAGTCCTAATAGTTTCAGAATTTCTGAAAAGTCCAAGTACCAAGTCTCCTCCTAGATATAAGGCTTAATTGAAAGTCCCTGTACAGAGGAAAAGTTAAAACACTTCCAACATTCGGTGGTACAAGATAAATATTACCATTCCAAAAGGTACAAATGGGAATAAAGAGCACTGGGTCCAAACCAAGTACAAAATCCAGCAGGGAAAACACTAATTCCTGTAGTTCCATGTCCAGAATCTGAAGCAATCTGTGGCACACTGTGAGCTCCAAAGGGCTTACGCAACAAACCCCTATAGCACTTCTGGTGGTTACAGCCCCATGACTTCTCTCATAGGCCTACTTTGCTCCTTCCTTGCAGCTTTCCTCAGACAATCCACATTCCTGGCTTTTCCAAACCTTCTGAGGTCTCCACTACACTTTAGGCTTCTCACTGACAGCTTCACACATTGCCCTCTAAGGGGCACACTTACTGGCCACCCAGGCCTTCTGAAATCTAGGTGAAAGTCTTCTTAACCTCAGAATTCTTGGATTCTCTATGTTTCTAAAACCAGTGTCACTTCAATGATGCCAAGGTGCCATGTGGAACAGTAGCCAAGCTCTCTCCCCTCTCTTGGCCATAAGGGTCAAATGCCTGGATCACTGGCCACTCTGAAATCCAATTCTGAGGGGCAAATTCTCTGTGCCACCACCATTCCAAAACTTGCTATGGTCACTTCTGCCATTCTGGAATATGGTGCTCTGAGGCTTTCTCCTCAAGGTAAGGTCTTTATCTTTACAGTATTGAGGCTGCAAAGGGTAGAGATTTGCTGCTTCTATTGATGTCATCAAGCCTTTTCTGTTCTGCTATTCCTCCTCTGCCATGAAGATTTCCTCAGCTCTACCTCTGCAGTCCACAGTTTTACTGAAGATTCCTTTGTGGCCAAACTCACAACATTTTAAATCATCCTGATGAGTTCTTTGCTCTTTATTCACAACATAAATCTGGCTAAATGCCCCCAACAACAGCCCGTGCCATTGCCTCAACATTAAACTGCCTTGAAATTTCTTCTGCCAGAATAATTAGCTTACTGCTCTTAATCTCAGTCTCAGACAAATCTCGGGACACATGCAAGATGTGCACAAACTTTCTACCAAGCCATAACATACATTATCTGGAGTCCAGCATCCAATGCAGTCCTTCTTCACAGCTGTAACCTCCCAAACCTGGTCTTTACTGGCAGGATTTCTATCAGCCTTCTGGTCTTCTGAGCTCTGGCAAGAATCTCCCAGACAGAACAATTGAGGGTATTCCAGCTCTACTCTTTCAGGTGATATCTCTGAACTTTTTCAAACACTTCCCACAAGCCATTGCCAAAGGCTGTTGAATCACATAGTCAGAGGTAGTCACAGCAATGATCCCACTCCTGTTGCCAAATTATGTCTTGGTTACTTGTCTCTCATTGTTGATTCAAAATACCCAATGCTCAAAATTAAGGAAGGAAAGGTTTATTTACTTATAGTTGTGGAGATTTTAGCCCATAGTTGGCTGGCTCCAAGGCACAGTGGCATAGGGTAGAGGGAAAAAGTTCATGGCAGTAGAAAACAGCAAAAGCAATAAGACCAAAAAGGAGGAAGCAGTGGCAAGTAGCCTCTTTCCCTCCCTTACACTGTATGCAAACTACCTGCGCCAGGTTATGTGTAGCATTCACATCCATAATTGACTATGGGTCAATCAAAAATCTAGAAGCCCACACCATAACTACATGAAGATCTTGGGGGCATGCAGACAAAAACCCTGACAGTAATATAACAACTATTTTTAATTTCCTATCACCTTACTTTAAATTTCTGTATCATTTTTATTATTTTTTTGTTTTATTTTTGTCTTTGTTTTTGTTATTTTATAATTTTAAAAAGTTAGATGGGATACCCAATGAATGTAAAAGTAGTTCAGTGTTTATTCAAGGTAAATAAGGAACAAAAGAAGTGAGTGCAAGAGGAATTGCTCCAGAAGAAGAGTATTCTGAGGAAAAGAGGATATGTTCTGCATGCAGAGTGGTCCACTACATAAACAAGGGAGCAAAGTCACCAAAGTCAATGACCACCATCTTTATTTCTTCTTTTGACGTCAGATAAAGACCATACCATACAGGGCCCCTAAATGGCTCTTCCCATGCATCCTGGGTGTGATTTGACAGGTCTCCGTAACTGGCAGTTTATGTCCAATTGTCTACTTGGCTTGTTATACCCTAATCTCCTATTTCAATAGATGGTTAGCAAAGTTAGTCAAACCAAAATAGTATATTCATTTATGAAGTAAACATTATTTTTCAGTTTTCCAATTTGAAATAATCTACATGTTTTGGATACCATCAAAACTTCCAATTGAGAGTCCAAATCAAAGAGTTCCCCACTACTACATTCTGAATATTTTTATCCAACTTTTAAGACAGAGCATAGTAATATATGCACGTTAAGTGCAACTATAATTTTGTTTGTCTGAGCTTTAAAATAGAAATAACTAAAAAATAAAAAAATAGAAATAGAAGTAACTTTCAATTCTTTTAAGTTGGTGATCATTCCTTCCAACCCCCAAGGGAGAGCACCCATGTTCTTTGAGAAAATTGCAAGCACTATGGAAATCATCAGGATCTGTAGTAAAGTTTCTATCTATTTCCTGCTTCTCCAGTATCCTCTCTTTCTGGAGATAAATGTTTAAAAGACACACTTGAACTTCATTCTACAACATCTACTGTATAATTTTTCCTTTTTGTTCATTTTATATGCTATTTTTGCGAAGAAATGGATTTTGATAAATATTTTCAACTGAGCTGTTCAATTTTTGCCCATTTTGGGATTCATATAATTGTTATTTTAGCCCTGTTATATCCAGAAGCAGCTTTATGCAAAGCACAGTTTTTTAAAATCCACTGAATCAATACCTGTATATTATGTTTTTTAAAATTTGTATGAAAAATATTTCTTTCAGTTTCAGCTTGTGATATTAGACTATGAAGTGACAGAGTAAAGTAAAATAACTATTAGATAAATCAGAGCTCGTCATTTTATGAACAACTCGAACATAATTTGGAGGAAAACATCAGTTTTGTCAAATGAGTGTTTAAACATCAACATATTGTAGTTTCAAAAGCCTTTCTTTTCAAGAGAGGCTGAAGAGAATAAGGATACGGCTCATTTATTTGAGAAAAAAGATGGTCCACTGGGGAACTTTGCATGAAGGTTTGATGGGAAAGAAAAACACCACAGCTCAACACAGGCTTCTTAAACTTATTTAAATTATTTATCTTCACATTTGTTTTTCTTAAAACTTTAAAATTTTCACATTTATAATAGGGTATTTAGTAAAAAACTGTTACAAAATAATTGCTCACAATCATAAGTAATCTGAGTTAAGCTAGCATAGAGTAGCAGACAATAATGCATAGTCAACCCTCAGTGAGTTACTGGTCTACCTTGCAGGTTACCAAGTATTCCAAAACTCGAGGTTGGTAGGGAAGTAGACCTTTTCATACATTACCCAACAAAGTTCAAAGTGATACAACTGAAACAGAGGAGTTTGTCATAATGTAATATAGCATAGCATACAGTGTTTCGATCCTATTCTCCTATTTCTAAGGCTTTACCCTACAGAGCTCCCTCTTCAAGAATGAAACAACATACACACACAGTCATTCATTGTTTCTTTATATATAGCCTCAAAATATTCAATATTGAAAACACCCTTTATTGGATTGTAGTTGAATCAATAGTGGAATACATCAAGTTAGAGTATCAGACTATTAGAAAGATGAACACTTCGAACTAACATGGAAAACCATTTAAGGTCATGTTAAATTAAAATAAAATTTGAGAAAAGAATGTGTTTTGTCTCCCGGGGATATAGCTCAGTGGCACAAGCACCGGCCTTGCAAGTGTAAGGTCCTGAGTTTAATTCCCAGTACAAAAAAAAAAAATATATATATATATATATATATATATATATATATATATCTTTTGTATATTACTTTAGTTAAAAGGGAATATTTTTGTATCTAACTACAGTGGAAATCAAATTAGAACCCAGTTTAGTAGGCTTACTAGTGTATATTATGTTTTAATTCTAAAACCACATTGGGAGAATTATGGGACAGAGAAAAGAAATGAATGTGTCCACGGTGGGAAATTATGGGAAAGAGAATTGCTGATATAAATCAAAAATTGAGTTCAAACACCTGTGATACTGAATTTGATTTAAAAAGAACTTTTGATTTTCTATGTATAAACATGTATATACATGCGCACACAAACCTGCTCATGACTGGCACTGTGCAGAAACAGTGACATCACAGAAGCAAGGAGATTTCTCACTGTAAAATACCATTTTCTTCTCAAAAGAAGCCATGGAGCACAGAGAAAATTGATGAATTTCATGTGTACAACAAGGAAATTGCAAAAAAAAAAAACTATGGAGCATCTCCTTGTCCTGAAAGAAAATAAATTCAAAGACAAGTATGTATCAGAGTAATGGATGAAGGGCTCATATTGGCTCCATTTACGATGGATAGAAAATAAAAATAAGAACAAATTGCAACAGAGTAAATTTAAATATAAATATCCAATGATTTATACTTATTATATCATTTGAATAACAGTAATAATGAAATGAAGTGAGAGATTTATAGAAATAAAAGGAAGTTATTTACAGAGAAATATCCACGAATAAAAACAAAGGGATAATAGAAATAGAATCCTACTACTTTGTTGCCTCAGAAAAATAATGGATACAGGCAAGATTGAAAATGGATGTGAAAGACTTTTATTGAAAGGTTATTGGAGAAATACTGAATCAGAAGATATGTTTGTGTTGTAGAGAGATATGGGTGTCACTACCTTGCTCCATGTTTGAGTTCGCACTGACTCTTAATGAGACACAATGCATCTCTAGGGTGGGGATACATCATCCATGTGCTGAGAAACTGCATTGCTGTCTGTTACCTGAATTTCATCCTGAGGGATCAGGCAGATGCTCCTAAACTATGGAATGATCTGTAGGCAAATCTGATTGGTTTTTCAAATGAATAAATAGAGTTAAAAAAAAAAAAAAAGGAAGGTGGAGAGACTTTCAGAGTTAAGTAAAAGCAATTAGTAGCTGAATGTACTATGGTCCCTGCACTAGCACCTAAATTTAAAGAGCTGCTCCTACAAAGGACATCTTGGAAAATTCAAGGACACTTGAGCACAATCTCTATGTTGCTGGCTGTCACTGAATTAATGCTGATCATCTTAGTAGTGATTTGCTTATGTAGGATACTGTCCTTGCTTTTGAATGAAACACACAGAGGTGTTTAGATGCGATATGTTATGATGGCCTCAGCCTGTCACTGTGTTATGGCTAAACGGCATTGTGTGTGTGTGTGTGTGTGTGTGTGTGTGTGTGTGTGTGTGTGCGCGCGCGCGCACAGAGAAGAAATAGTATAGAGGTGGAAGCCTGTGTGACAAAGTTTTAACAAGTGAGGAGTCAGTTGAAGGGATATGTGAGGCTTTAATTGTATTATTATGTCATTATTTTAGGCTTGAACTCTTTCAAAATAAAAATAACACAAATGTTGAAGAAGAAAAAAATAATGCACATATATAACTTTTAATACTTCAGATTCTCATTGCAATATAACATAGTCAAAAATATAATGTCACTGTGTTATTAGTGCCATTTATAAGTATCATTTCAAATCATTTAGGTTCATTGACGGTAATTAAAGTTGCAAATAAAATGTGGAAATATTAGTAACAGTAAAAATTATTTGTATGTTTGGGGCATATGGAGGAAAGGAAGATGATTGGACATTGAGCTATTGATCAACATATTTCTGGAATCAAAATATGTTTAAGCAAACTCTGAGTTTTAAGATAACAATACTGATAGCTCATTTCTTTAAATTTCACATTAAAGTTACTGCTACAACAATGAAATTTTAATCATTTAAAAATCAATCCAGAAGTTAAATCCATCAAAAATTTGTGTTATTTCAATGATTTTTTTAAACCTACCATATGCAAAACAGAAATGCATGTTATGACAGCAATCATGCTCAACAAATGTTCATTAAATATTATTTTCAATATATATTTTATAAATGGAAAAATGAATTAATACGTGGCATTTTGTGTATTGCTTATTAAAATAAAATAACTGCATAAGTATTTATACTTGGTTGACATAAAAAGTAATCAGTAGTTTTTTAACATAGAAATTCGTGAAAAACTCAACATAATTAGTTGAACTATTGTGTAAGTAATAATTAGATAATAATTAATTGTAATTGTAACATTTTCCAATAAATACATGCAATAAACACAAGGAAGGAACCAAATCTACTGTTTGGCTTGAAGATTATATAGAAGAATGTCAATGATAAATAAGTCTATTTCACCTTGAGATTACAGATTATTTATTATTTGTGTGATCAACACAATTTACCCAATATCTCTAGCCACAGTTCCTTCCATGAAAATGAAAGACACAATGCTTATGAAGCCTTAAGTGCTTTCCATGTAAGAAATAGTATGAATTTAAATTACTGTTGAGCTCTTGTTAAAAGTAATCTGTTATACCCAAAACATATATAAGAAGAGTTTTAAAGGAAATGATAGAAAACTAGCTACCAGCTGAGTTGCTTTATATAAAAACTATGAGCAATTGCTTAGAATAGTAAGAATTCTATGTTTATAGAAAGAAATATTTCTTAATATGCAAAGACCTAAATAAAGAAACATAATTTTTCCACATTTTTCTGGGGTAATTGTCAAAGAAGAAAAAGAGAAAAAGTAGCAGTTACAGAATAAATGTTCATTTCGACTACGGATACAAGGCTTACAGTTAGCTCCAAACTTTCCAGCAAAAGGGAACTGACCTATGAAAGCCCATCTTTTAAAGGAGGAGAAAAATTATTTCTAAGTCCTTACACTCCACAAGGAGATCCCAAACGCCTGTGAGATAGCTATTCTTATTTCTACAATAGTAAACATGTAAAAAGGGAAAGCCAACTTCTGGTAGAATAATTTGACCATTTACAGCTTCTAAGTTAGCTAAGTATGGTTCTTTTAAAATTTAATAACCTAAGAGAATCATAGTCTTTACTTTTTGGATGGTTGCTATGTGCAAAGAAAAACAACTGTGGACAAATAAACACATTATCAAAAGCACACTATTATGTATTGCCATCACTGCATAACTTCCTTTTCACTTTCATCTTGCTATATTGAAGGAAATAATGCACTAGTTATAGTATTATTTTGCATTTGTTGTAGAAATATGAATTGAATTACACTTTATAATAATCCTGACCAGAGTTTGGACCATTCCTCCCCTTCAGAGCTGGTGGGGCCCATGAAATGATCTGTGGAGAGTTGCTGTAGAAAGATGAAAGGGCCCGTTTCAAACAAGATCTGGTCTTCTCGTACTCACATGGTGTAGATGCAGCTCCAGCAAAGAATACCGTATTTACTTAATTGTCAGGCTGTTCTTTTTGTAACATTGCAGTATTTAAGAATCATCTAACATAGGAATATGTGAACTGAACTTGGTAACCGTTTTCTCCTTTGCACCAAAGGACCCTCATTAAATCTACAAGACATCATGCAATTAGTGTTTCCTTATTATCAAGAAGTTATGGCTTTTCAGCTTTGGGGTTCATTACTTAATTGTAGAGCTAACACTACAGAGCTGTAGTTGTTGTCTGTATTAGAGAAAGTATTAACTTTTAATCATTCACCCAGGCATATCCAAGATACCCTTCAGAATAATCCCATGAAGTTTTCATACTCTGAGGTTGTGGTGGATGTTACCTCATGGGCCAGCTCCCCTGGATAGATGAGCAGATGAGGTTTGATGAGGTTTGATGACTGACCTAGATACACCCAGTGCTATGATGACCATTAAACTCCAGTTTGATGAGGCCTAACTCACTGGCCCTCTAATTCTTTAACAGGTAATGAATTAAAATAATCGTACCTTCTCTTTTCCAGTCAGAAAAGGCTCTGTGAAAGCAAGTTGCATAGCACAGGATAGGAGAAAACAAGAAAAAGATCTGATATAAATAAATGAGTAGAGAGAGAAGAGACAGGTGGGGTAACGAAATTTCACAGTACCAGAACCTGTAAGACAAAGCAGAGGCTGCTTTAGGGGAGACAACTGCTTGCTGGACCATGAGTCTGCTGTTGAGTGATCAGAATGACATGTGTCCTAAATGACTCTGTATGTCTCCATGATTTCTAGTGCAATGCCTGTGAAAATACTGAGTTGTGCTTTGGTTTCCATGAGGGTCTCAGGAACAAAAAATTCTTTAGTTTCTATTTACTCCTAAACCAAGATCCTATGATTTAGTTGTCTTTCTAGTACTTCTGAGAAAGAAAATTGTGCGAAAATAGTATTATTAACATATATAATGCAATAAAATGGAGGTGGAAAAGCCAGTGAAAGCCCAGTGCTTTTATTCAGTCTTTGAGTTTGCAAATAATAGCGTGTATGCCTGCAACGTACTCCAACCAGAGCATACAATATAACACAGCCTAATTCCGTCCCACTTTTACCCACAACTTCATTGCTTGCAACTGACAATCATGGTTATAAAGTTTAGATTTCCCCCTCTGGCTGTGTAGCCAGATGCCACTGTCTGAGAATTTCAGGGCGAGCTCCTAAACAGAGAATAATAGCAGTCAAGTGTCTCTATGTCTTAGAGAGATGCTACATCAGTCAGTGTTTTACAGAAAAGAAAATGCCACTCTAAGAATTTAGAGTAGAAAAGATTTAAGAGTTTTTGCAGACTGCACAACTGTTGGGATAATGAAGAATAAATTGTTCAAAAAGGCTGCTATTGACTTTCATCAAACCCAAAGGCAAGATTTGCAGGAAAAATGCCATTAAGACTGCAGCTCCCTCCAGTACCAAGGTGAGGAGAAGGAGGATGGCCCTGGAAAGTGGCTGGAAAACCCCTGTTTGCCCCTACCTGCCCACAGCAAACATTCAAAGTCAATAAGAACCATGAGTATCTGTGATTGGCAGAGTTCTGCCCACACTGTGCTGGAATTATATGCGATGAAATACAGTTCCCAGATTTCTTGCTTAAAACCCAAACAACAGTGTAATAGAGGACAGGAAGATATTGAATAAACAACAAACAACCCCAGCACAGCAGGGTAGGAACATCCAGACCAGAGGTTGACAGTTCTGAGAGGGGTTTTCAGGGGTCAGGAAGTGGTCCCTATGATCATCACCTCATTAGTGATCTTGAACCTTTAGAAAAGTTACTTATAGTCTTAGAGCAAAAATAATTTTCTATTTTCTATTAAAAATAAAAGTAAGTGCTCCTCCTGTCTTACATTCATGGGAAATACTTCTAAGGATTTGGAGAGAGTGGCATAAACATCTCCGACACTGGTCCAGCGCTTGTAAAGTAGCTGAGTTGCAGTGTACTGGGTGCCATTTGACTCCAGCAAAGTGAGACACATTTTCAGGAAAAACCTCTGTGCTTACCTTCCTTCTCCATGCTGGACTGCAGTATCATGTGACTGCTTTCAACCAGAACTTTTGTTTGTTTGTTTATGACACAGGTCTCACTATGCAGTTTAGGCTGATCTTGAACTCACTATATAGCCCAGCTGGCCTCGAACTCATGGAAGTCCTCCTGCCTCAGCCTCCTGAATGCAGAGATTACAGGTGTGCACCATCACACTTCACTTCAACCAGAACTTTGGACACATTATATGGATAGGAGCACCCAGGAGATCTGGTAGAACAGTAGGAAGATAAAGGCTGTACCTGGAATGTGAGCTTCCTGTGGGTCTGAATGGTAGTTGTCCAGGTGAGCCAGGTTGTGCACCACCTTGAAGGAGCTCTGTGAGGGAGGGTATCCTGTGCTATCAGGAGATACCAGTGGCACAAAATAACAGCTAGACCCATAGCAAGATTAGCTGAGAATGTTCCAATATACCTAGCAGGATATGCAGTATACACCAAAGGATATACAGCATGTAATGTTTGCTACATTGTGTGAATTTAAGAAGTCTAGAAGTTTAATTCAGCATGGGGCCAGGGTCCCCCCTTGGTAAACATCCTGAGCTTGTGGAGGAGGGAAGGACACTGGGTGGATTCCAGGCACACAATATAAGGGAAGAAAAGAGGCTTGCTCCCCCTTGTTTGCTTTTGTTGCATTTGCTGACTTCTGTCCCCTTAAAGTGTTGCCCCCATGCCGTGCCACTCTGCTATGGAGCCAGCTGATTATAGACTGAAACCTCCACACACTGTGAACTAAGTGAACACTTCACTCTTTGATCTGGGTGATGGTTACTTTGTCTCAGCAACGACAGAAAGGCAACTAAGACAGAATTTGGTACCAGAGAAGTTGTTGCAGTGACTGCCTGACGATGTGGTTCAAGCACCTTTGGAAATGGCTTGTGGGAAGAGATTGGAAAGATTTGGAGAAGCTGCCTGGAAGAGCAGAGCTGGAACACTTTAGGCTGTTCTGTGTGGGAGATGCTCATCAAAACTCAGCAAACTGGGAGGCTGATAGAAACCCTGCTGGTAAAGATCAGGCTCAGGAGGTTTCTCCTGGGAGGAAGGACTGCATTGGGTGCTGGACTCCAGATGATGTATGTTATGGCTTGGCAGAAAGTTTGTGCTTATATTCAGAGGCTTTGCCTGAGACTGAGATTAAGGGCAGTAAACTAATTAATCTGGCCAAAGAAATTTCAAGACAGTTGAATGTTGAGGCAGTGGCATGGCTATTGTTGTCAGGGGAGGCTTTTAGCCAGATCTATGTTGAGCATTAAGAGCAGAAAACCCAGAGGATTATTTAAAATGCAAGGTTGGTCAGAAATGAAGCTCCAGTGAAGCTGTGTACTACTAATATAGAGCTGAGCATCACAAGAAGGAGGAAATTTCCAGCCTTTCAGCCTCAATAGTGAAACAATTTTCTTTGAGGAGAAAGCCAAAGAGCATCATCCTCCAGAATGATGGCAGTGTAGAAAATTTGGTCAGATTTGGATTCAGAGTGTGCAGTGATTTAGGCACTGAACCCCTACAGCCAAGAGAGAGGAAAGGCTGACTACTTCTCCAGCTGGCAGCAGACCTGGTCATCCACATGGCGCTGGTTTTAGGTGTATGCAGAATGCAAGAGTTATGGGGTTAAAAAGGCTTCCACCTCAATTTTAGAAGGCGAGGGATGTGAGACAGTGTATCCTTGAGAGGGCAGTGTGTCAAGCTGTGAGAAGCCAAAGGTGCAGTGGAGACCCCAGAAGTTTGGAGAAGAAGGAACTTGGATTGTCTAAGGAAAGCTGCAAGGAGGGAGCAAAGTGAGCCTGAGAGAAGCTGTGGGAACTATAAGCACCAGAATTGCCATAGGGGTGGAGCAAGCTCTTTAGGGCTCAGAATTTGCTACAGATTGCCTCAGATGATGGACATGGATCTATAGAAGTTAATGTTTGCCCTGCTGGATTTGGGACTCGCTTGGGGCCCTTTCCTTTATATTCCCTTTTTTGTAACTTTTGGAAGGAAAATGTTTATTTTGTGCCATTGACTGTTGGAAATGTCTAACTTTTCACTTGTACAGGGGCTTCCAGCTAAGAGTTTACCTTACATCTCAGAGGGGACTTAAGACTTGGACTTTTCAGCAATGCTGAAACTGGTAGGAATTTGGCAACTCTTGCAGATGGACTAAATGTCTTTTGTATAAAGGGATGTGTATGAGTCCTTGGGGAACCAAGGTCAGGATATATGGTTCTAATGTAATATAATGTTGATAGACTTAAAACTGATTCTTAAGCATTATTGTTAAACCTGTATTATAACGTTTCAGTTATGAAATGATATGAATAAGCGTATCTTTTTATCGAGAAACTGGTTAAAGACATGTATCTGGTTGCCATGTTGCCAAGGGGTGAATTATAATGGTTCATACATTGTGTCAATTTGAGAGGTTTAGAGGTTTAATTCAGCAGGGCTCCAGGGTCCTTACTGTGAGGACACGAACTTGGGGAAGAGGAGGGCACAGAGATGGCATGGGTGGGCAGCCTGCATACAGTATAAGGAAGAAAAGAGGCTTCCCTTTCACCTCTTTCTTGCTCTTGTTGCTTTTGCTGTTTTCTGCCGCCTTGAAGTGTTGTCCCTGTGCTGTGCCACCCTGCCTTGGAGCCAGCTGATTATGGACTGAAACCTCCACTCAATAAATCTTTCCCTCTTTGATTTGGGTGTTGGTTATTTTGTCTCAGCAATGAGAGAAAAACAAAGACAGGCACAAGAAAGTTTCCAATCATCAAGTAAGCTTGCTTTACTGGAAAAGGACCACGGGTCAAATTATACACAATTTTGCCCTATTTCTCCTCGTTCCTCTTTTGCTTCAACACACCAAAGAGGAAGGCAAAAGTGGAAAAATAAAAGGGAAGAGGCAGAGAGCAGAAGAAAAAAGTAGGATTAAACATCCACCTTAACCTTGTGTCTCTTAACAGTCCTCAAACCACGTGGGAGACCTAAGCTAGAGAGGGGAAGGGAAAGGAGTTAAACCTAATTCCTTCAAAATGAACTTTGAAAATATCAGGCCTTTGATATGTAAACTGCATCTAAATTATAAAATATGAAACTATTTCCTTAACTGAAAGGGGCTGGAAGTCAATCAGATGTTCCCAAGAATTAATTTAAGAGAAAAGGAGCTATAATTGAGAGAACACATTTGAAGGTAGTCGTTGAAGAAAAATAGAAACAGTTCGTGTTTACTTCCCTGTGTTCTGTGTTTTCAACACTCCTTATACGTCCACATTGCCAAAATAACTACTCTTGCTCTGCCAAACTCTTCCTTCACTTCTTTTGTTATAAATTCCATTGCATATATTTGTCCACACTAATTGAGGTGAATTTTATTGACATACACTGACCCTCCCCTTTCAGATGGATTTTGGCAGTTGTATATGGTATAAAACCACCGCTATAATCAAGCTAGAGAATACTTCAATATTCTAGGGTATCAGTGAACCTCTTTCTGGTTGGTTTCCTCATCTGACACTGTCCCACACGGTCACTGATCTCGTTTCTGTCACTAGAGCTTTTCAAATGGTATATACATAGAATCACGAAGTATGCAATACATTTTGTTTTAGTTCTTTCTCTTAGTACATTCTTCGGGTTCATCTATGCTGCTCCATTTACCAGTATGTGGTGCCTCAATGTTGTCGAATATAAACATATCACAATTTGTTTATCCATTCAGCAACTGATGACAGTTTGGGTTATTGTCTGGATTGGATTATTGAAAATAAACCTGTTATGCACATTCATGTACACTTCTTTGTGTGAATACATACTTAATTTCTCTTGGGTGAAATTGTTTGGTATATTGTAAAAGTGAATCCTTATTCTTATTTTGGTAATTACCGATAATAATTGTCATAGTTGCTCTTACTCCTTTATGGTGCACTCACCTGTTTCTTTATAAAGTGCACCAATATTTCTGTGAAGTTATATAATTTCCTTATTTGTAACAAAACAATGGATGTATTCTGCTTTGTTTTACTTCAGATTTCTAATAAGATAACAATTTCAAGCCTATAGACACTGTTGAGTGTTTTTTTTTTTTTTTACTTCTGTGATGCCACCATCATATTAATTCTGATGTGGTCCTTCCATTCTTAAGAATGTATTTAGGTTAAATGACCTCATCATGCAAAATTGGATTTTTTTTGGTGAACTAATCTATATTCCTTCATTCTTAAAACATAATAGGAACGGGACACATTAGAAGTTTACAGTCTTCGTGAAAACTCGTGGAATTCAGGAAGATGGAGTCAGGTTGCTTTTATACCCTAACCTTTGCTGCTGCGGCTATTCTCTTGGGTCCACTACTGTACAACTTTTATTATGCTGCTAGCAGGCTTGTAAATAGGTCAAAAGTTCACTTTTATTAAATTAACCTAGAGCCAGTGTGTTGCAGACTGGAGCTCTACTCCCTATTCTATTCCCAGTCTTCTTTCCAGCCCATCTGTGTCATTCAATGCATTTTGAAGGAGTCATTTATTTAGGGTTTGGCCAAATATGTGCTGGGAGTCCATGGCAGGCACTGTGAGAAAACAAGGAATCAAATAGCTAATAACATACTGCAACTGTTTTCATGGAATGTATGTGCTTGTAGAATAAAAAACATACCTTTGAAGATATACATAGGTCAAAAGATCACTTATGACCTATGTCTATGTATATAATATGTCTGGCTATGATAAACGAAAGGAGCAAAAAAGAGAAAGAAGGGAAAGCAGAGGCAGGGGCTCCTTGAAGAGAGAGCACCTGAGAAATCTAGGAAGAGTTCATTCAAGGAGAAACAAAGGACAGAGAACAGGATGCTGGTTGGAGTAATGAGAAGACGTGATCAGAGAGAGAGAAATGTCTCTTACACCCTGGGGTCACGGTGGGGACTTTGGCTGTCTCTTGGAATAAAGAGGGAGGCCGGTGAAGAATTTAAGCATATGCTAAGGAAGACATTGAGTGGAAAGGTTCATGTTTTAAATGGATTTGCTGTAGAAATAGACTGTCATGAGTCAAGTACAGGAATACTCATAAGCTATCAGAATTCCAAGCAAGGATTTTGTGGTTTTGATCAAGTTAATGATAGTAAAGGTGGCACAAAGTGGTGAATTTCAGGTATCTTTTGAAGATTGGTCAGTAGAATAATCTAATGCATTCCTAAGAGAGATGAAAACATTTCATCATGAGCAACGGGGAAAGTGGAGCAACAAGTACTCAGGAAGACTGAAAGGCGGGGGAAGAGGTTGATGTGGAGGCTGATGGGATGCAAAGCAGAAGTGAATTTTCAGATACGGCTCTTACATGTTCAACTGAGGATTTTGAGGAGGCAACTAGATAGTTAAGACTGTAGTTCAATGCAGAAATGAGGAGTTTCATCCAGGAGATGACCTTTGAAAGTATGAGCCTCGGTGCCACAACATATGCCAAGAAAGAAGGCAGAGAAAATGACAAGAAACAAGTATCCTAGAACCCTTTATCATTAGGAGAGTAGAGAATCCAGCCATGAAGACACAGGAAAACCACAATTTCCTATCTGGTTGAGATCTGAAGTTTCACAAACAGGTAAACCTGGAAAGAACTGACAATACTGAGAGATAAGAGTGAGATATGTTGCATAAAATATTTGAAAGAGTAGGAGAGATGGAGAACGTTGTTCAAGTGTGCACTAATAACAGCCTGCCTAACACTGACCCGCTCTTAGCGTTGAGATGTCCACAGGGTTTAAGGCAAACATGACGTCACTAAATTTGTTGTTTCATTTAGAGCAAGCCAGGACCATCACTATTTAAAAGAAAACAGATTCCCAAGAATGAGAAACAGTCACCTTCTCCCTAAACTCAGATTAGACAAGTTGGCATCACTAAGGCAGTAGTTCTCTAATCACTGTATAATATGTTGACTACCAGAAGACATTCAGTAATATTTGGAAACATTTTTGGTGGTTACAGTGGATACAGGTGTGAATGAGTTCTAGGGAATAAGAACAGAGATGCTGTTAAACACCCAGTAATGTACACATAAGAATTATGCAGCCCACATACCAACTGGGCCTTGGCTGAGAAAACTTGTATGTGAGTGGGACTCTTTAGGGACAGTGTTTGAATGGCTATCACTTGAGAAATATAAAACATTTTAAATAATTATATTTTTGACTTTAAAACTACGGTTTGTTCAGATGACAATTTGCATTTTTCCCACTCAGAACTATTTGACAATGACAATGGTTTAATATACACCCCCCCAAAATGTCCCATCTTGGTCATTTTAATTGGCACTAAGTGCTTTCACTAAATATATTGCTATGAATGATTCCACTTCGTTACAGGAGGCAAATTTAGAATCGACATCTTTGATGTCCATTTTTCCAGGGGATATCACATATTTCTTTTCATACAGGGGAGATAAAATAAAGGAAGTTTGTGAGAACTCCATATATATAGATATAGATGTAGATGATATAGATATAGATATATAATATATGTACACACATACACACAGAACTTGTTTCCACAATATTTTTTTAAAGTCTGGGAACATACTACCACGATAGAGCGTCCCTGGATTTAAGCTCCACAAACAGAGAGAGAGAGAGAGAGAGGGAGGAGAGAAAAGAGAGAGAGAATTTTAACAAAAACCTTCAAAGCCTGAGACTGCGGTAAAGAAACGAGAAGAAAGAAGGAGAAGCTGAAAGGAGCAGACCCACGGAGCTGGTGCACAGAATCTCAGGAACGGGCACCATGGAGCCCAGCCTGGTACCTCTGCCAGGGATGCCAAACCGAGAGTACCAAAAGAAACTGCAGCCTGGCCTCCTGCCGCTGTCATAGTGCCTCGGACGAGTACAGAGAAATCATAAAAGAAGAACATTTAACCTCTGATGCTACCATGAGAAAATACCATAGAGTGGCTTATAAACATCAGAAATTAGGGAGTTGTGGAGGTCCAAAATCAAGACACTCGCGGATGAGGGCGCCTTTCTCCACAGCCATCTTTATGGCCTGCAGGGGGAGCCAGCTTCATCTCAGGCATCTTCTATAAGGTGCCAACTCCACTCAGGAAAGCTCCACCCATAGTTCTTAAATGCTTCCCGAAGGCCTGGCCTCCTAACACTACCACTTTGCAAATGAGGAGTGTAACATATGAAATTTATAGGAGCTCAAACATTTATAACTATACCCTAAGCTGACAGAAGACTCTTCATGCATCTTTCATTTGTGTCTGAGAATTTATTTTAGTGTCTTCTATTATCAGAATGCAAAAATAAAAAATGTAATGGTAGAGTCTTAGGTAGTCACAACACCACTTTACTGTAAACGTTACTTCAGTGTGTAGCTCTAGCTCATAGAAAGCACAGCTATTTATTGTTAGTAAGTTCCAGATGAGTGCTTTCATGGGTTGTCCATCTCAACAACCTTCCACCAGTCTAGAAAATTCGATCTTCATGTTGACCCTTTATTATGAAAATATCTTGATGACTTTTTTTCAGAAAAATCTTTGAAACATAGAAAGGAACAGTTTTTTGAGCCTACTGGGATCAAATTTGATTGATCTCACATAAAATTTTTACCTCCATACTTTAACTCCTTACTTTCTGTCTTACCTGGAAAATATTCTATGTCCATCTTTGTAGCCTTTCCATTACAGGCACTGAGCCACTGTGCTTGCATTGGAGGAAAAAATGAGTTGATTGCATCCTTGTGCCCAAGTGAATCAACAAAGTAGAGAAAAGCACGCAGTCGTGGCTCGTGGTACCACTGGAATTTCTCATTGGTTGTGAGCTCAAGTGGATTTGACAAAAAATAATGTGCAGAAAAAAATCACAGATAAAAATTTGAAAATTAAAAATATATCAAGATACTCTTTTCATGCACCTAAAGATAAGATAATTAAAATGGAAAAATATAATTGTTATCAAATTGGCAAGGCTATAATGTCTCATGATACAGAGGGAGGAAACAAGCATTCTCTCCCTCCACTGAACATTTGTCTAATAACACACATTTACTGACTTTTCTCTGGAAGTCAGACACATTTCTAGCCAATGAAGAAACATCAAGAACCAAGACAGAAAATATCTCTGGTTTAGAAAGTTGATAATTTAGAAGAGAAACAAATACATTATATTTAATGCTAGAGATTGATAAAAAGAAATTAGAATCAAAGGGCAGGAAAGGAGAGTTAAAGCAATACTTTCCTTTAAAGTAGTCAGGTCATACTTCTGTTAAGTAGAAATCTGCACAGCTGTGTTTTAGGTCTGTTATAATAATGTGATTAGAGTAAAATGAGTAAGAGAATAGTGTTGGTGGGATGAAAGTAGAAACATAGAAAGTCAAGGAAATGGTAATGAATTTAGGTTTTGTTCAGATTCTACTAGGATTTGTACCTTTGATCTTCAGATAAGTATCCATTAGTGGCAACTTCTTTAATGTGCATTTAATAATATGCAAAATATGTAAGACATGGATTCTTAGATACTGTAATTGCAGTTGTAATGATTTATCCAAAAATATTTGCATAACTGAAAAATTTGTGAACAAATATATTTACATCAGTAATTCAGGCAATAGCCAAAACTGGAAATAAACTCAATGTTTATTGGTGCTTAGATGACCATAAAATTTATCATCTTAATCTAGACAATTTTGAGGATGAATGGCAAAGTTGTTAACAATAATACAAGGACACCGTGCACACAGCTGAATTATTCTTGGGAGAGAGACAAAGATATGTCCTCTATAGTGGGAAACCAGTTGAGTAGGTTATGCTCTGCCTGAACAGTGGCATCTACACAACTGTTAGAACAAAAGTCTATCTTCCTACCAGTATTTATCCAAGTGTAAACAGCCACCCATAAACATTGTCATAGAATAAGATGCAGAGATCCTTGCAAAATAGGCACATAGGCAAAAACCCTGAGAAAGTAGCTATTTCTGAAAAATTAAAACTTTTATCAGATCTGGGAAATGAGATGTGAGAAACAAAGTGAGAAGCATTTTACTTTTCTTAAACATCAACTTGGATTTTAGTTTATAAAAAGATATTCTTTTTTATTTTAAGAATAAAGGGAGAAAACATTAACAAACAGATATCCATTTACAAAATAGCATAAGAACAATGCAAACAATACACAGTTAGAGACAAAGTTGTAGGAAATTAACAATTGTTGTATTACATATTAATGTCTTCAAAGAGGTTTCTCAGGAAAACAAATGGAGACCTGTAATAATGATCAAACAAGCAATCATTAACTGTTTTATTAGAAGATAGTCTCTGTATCATTTTTAAAATCACACACAACAAAAGCTCAAAAAATTATATTTTGTTTGTTATTTTCATTTGCATCAAGATCACCCACATAGGTCATGAAATGCTTTCTTTGCCTTTAATCATTTTATTACAATTTCTGGCTTCTTTTTCTCTCTGACAAAACAGCTTCAATTTCACTTCCATTGGCTTGGATCAATCATACAAACACTGTATATATATATATATATATATATATATATATATATATAATTTTTTACACATGCATACATATATATGTATTAAATCTCCCCAAGCCAATCTATACTTGAAAGCCTTTTATTGGTAAAAGTAGTGTAGTGCTAGCAATGCACAGAGAGGCTAATTTTTAACACACATGTTCCTTTCTGATTTCATTAATTGGGTGCTGGTTCACCAGCATTCAGATATGTTGACATCTAGTATGTCTAAGTCAGTAGTGTTTGTTTTAATAATTATGTAATTCAATTAAATCTCATCTCATAAAAATAGCTTTGATTTTTCAACCAGGTGGCTCCAAAATACTTTAAAGTTTTCACTCAAATGTAACAAAATGAAATTTGAAAACTGTAAATACAGTTTTTATAAATGTGGCTAAAGGCAGAAAAGGACTTCAGCTACACTCCCAAAGGTGATAAGGAGTACAGAGACCAAGAGTTTTCAGCGGCTAGGTATAATTTGTAATTTTTGTCAGTTGACTTTTCCAACTAACACTCTCAGCTGCAAGGTTTTCCACTGATTATTTTTGTACTATTTATTTTTCCAACTCAACTATTTTCTCTTCCTTTTAATGAAAAATTTCTTGGACTTTCATATCTGCCTGTAATAAATCATTTATCTACTGCTGACTTATAAAAACAAAAACGTTGGACTAAGCCTCTTTCTATTCCTAAACTTCCTATCATGAATTACACGATTTCATGTCCCAATGCATACAGTACAGTGAAACCATGCTACTCCATTAGGCTATCCAAAATCCCAATGTCTACTCTCTGCAAGAGACTATGTTATAATCTTAATGCACAAGGGAGTGAAGTTCCTCAAGGCATTCACACGTTGGTAAAAAAGATAAATTTATTCATTTATTTATTTTATGCATTTAAATAAATTAATAGCAGTTAGAAAGAATGTGGTATTGCTACAAGATGTGTATGCTATGAGCTGCTGGTGGCGAATCTAGGAGAAGCATCTTGACTTATTCCTGCCAAGGAAGGTCAAGTAGAACATATCCCAGCCACATCTGCTGTGCACCCTTTCTTCCTAATTTCACCTACAAATTCAGGATGCAATGATCCACCCAGCCGATGAGAATGGAAAGCCACAATTCCAGTCACCAAAACCTTCTCTCAGTGTCATCCCTTGGGGTTATTATTCTTAACTCTTGTCCTCATCCTTTCTGTGCCTGGATCAATAAAAAAGGCTCCTCCCATTTCCCTGGGTTTAGCTTCTGATATCCTCTCCACTCTAGCAAGAGCATTGTCTTTCCTAAGGTGGATCTGGGCTTGCCCTAATCCTGTTTCTCCTTGCATGACTTCCTTTGCCTTCAGAATAAAGGCCTACCCTAGTGATTCTTTCATTCCTATGTTTTGATTCCTGAGATTATATTAGCATAATATGACTGAGAACTGAACTTTGAGATGCTTATAAAGCTATCATGTTTCTTAAACTATGCTTGGAATAAGTTTTGATCATAATCTTTGCCTGTGAGCACATCACACTGTGCTTCTAATGTCCTTTGGATTCTGTAGCAGTGGACACATTGCACTTACTGATTTAGAAACACAGCATGTTTTGATAGTCATGTAACTGATTGCTTAGATGGTCTATTTAGAGCTATCACAAACTTGGAGATGAGCCTTTGTCTCACGTGGCTTCCATGAAATCGGGAGCAGGGCCATAAGAGGACAGATCATTTGCAGGAAATGTGCAAGGCTTTTCCTCGAGAAAACACTCACATCAGAAAAATTAACATTATGTTACAGTATGTGGCATGAAAAATCATAAAATTCTATTTCAATGCTGCTCTTTAAAAATTATGAAATTCATGAAACATTCATCAACCATGCAAGATGCACTATTCTGTGTGGTGAGATTCTAAAATGAGTAAGTATAATCTCATCCTAAACAGAATGTAGAAAAAAAATATAAAGCTACAAGTTGTCCACTATTTTCTAAAAGCAAAGAGGATAAATGATCACTTCCTTTGCCAGTATTTCTAACCTGAGACTAGAGCCATGAGAGGAAAGTTAATCTTTCATCTACACAATTAACAATTAGTCTCTGAGTTAGCTTTTTGTACCAGAAAATGCACAGGAGAGTACAGGAAAAGAGGATAACAAAAAAGCAAAAATAACACGATAATTCTTACCCTTACAGAACTAACAGTCCATGGGAAGATGACGTTATGCAGAGAATGACTGATTTCTGTGAAAAAGTACAGCTGTGCTACAAATTTTAATGAGGTAGTTTATGGTGCTATAAAAACACTTACTGCTATTTGACCTCTCAGGATTGGCCAGGAAAAGCATATGGGGGGAAGCAATAACAGAGCTTAGATGTAAAGGTTAGCTAGGGGTTTACTAGGTAGAGAGGAAAGAAATCAAATGGAATCGCTTGTCCAAGAACCCCACAGTAGGGGAAAACCTAAAGACGGTCAGGTCCTGAGAAGGCCGCCTGGGCTGAGCAAAGAAGCGAGAGCGGAAGACGGTGTGGAGCGGGTTTCAGGGAACTGCTGAAGGCTTTTCAGCATGGAAGTGTGGTGTAGATGGAACAGAGAGCGAGGGGAACCGCTCCAAGAAGACACGCACTGCAAAGATGAGGCTGTCCTGCGGAGACGTGATGGGACAGATCGGCCCGACTGCGCAGAACTTGCTCAGATCATCAGAAATGTCTAGCTCTAAGATGCCGCTGATGGAGAGGAACTGACAGTAATGAAGACGGGTGAATCTGAAATTCATACAACTTGTTTGTGGATTCATTATAGGTAGTGAACCAAAGAAAGATGTATTGTTTTGTGGTTTGGGCAACCAGGACGAATTGTATTATCATGAACGGAATTAAGGAATAAAGTCTGTAAAAAATGCACACATGATCTGTTTGCCATCCTCTCCCCTCCCCTCCCCTCCCCTTCCCTCTCCCCTCCCCTCCCCTCCTCTCCTCTCATCTACCTTTCCTTCTCTTCCCTTCCTTTCTTCTCCTCTCCTTCTCCCCATCTTATTTAATGGGTTTTTATGGCACTTTTTGTTCTACAACAAAACTGAGGAGAAGGTGCACAGATTTTCCACGTGGCCACATGCAAACACATAGGCTCTTTCCTTGTGAACATTCACTACCAAAGGAGCACACTGGTTATATAGTGATGCCATAAAGCAGTATCATCACCATGCAGAGGCTACAGTTCACATTAATGCTCATTGAACGGCTTTGGACAAACACACAGTAACTTATATCTGCTGCTGTAGTATCATACAGCACTAGTCCAGGGTCCCGAAAATCCTCTACTTGCCTCCTTGTCATTACTGTCCCTCCCAGGTCCCTGGAGACCCACCGTGCTGTCTCCCTGCTCTTGCCTCCTCATCTAGCTGGAATCATATCACCTTCCTACCAGCTCTGTAGCTGGTTTCTTCCACTTCTCCGTTGTTTTTCTTTCATCTCTTTTTATGGCTTGCAACTTGTTTCTTTACAATACTAAATACTGTTCCATTATCCATAAGTCCATAGTTCATCCATTTGCATATGGAAAGGCATCTTAGCTTCTTTCAAATTTTGGCAGTTCTGAGCCACTTTTAAATATCCACGTGCCAATTTTTGTGTGAATACTGTATAAATTTTTACATCCTTTAGGTAAATAGCAAAGAGCGTGACTGGTGGATCTTATGGTAAGTAAACAGTAACCTTCATAAGAAACTAAAGTTGTCTTTCAAAATTACTATGAGGTTTTAAAATCCTACCAGTGATCAATGATATTTTCTGTTGTTCCATAGTCTCACCAGATTTAGTGTTTTTAGTACTCCGGATTTTGATTATTTTTATACTTGTATAGTGCTAACTCACTTTTGT
This sequence comes from Dinomys branickii, assembly GCA_004027595.1. NCBI lineage: Eukaryota > Metazoa > Chordata > Mammalia > Rodentia > Dinomyidae > Dinomys > Dinomys branickii. The sequence continues at coordinate 151,208 of PVLD010000515.1, read as the reverse complement.
TTTAATTTGCATTTCCCTGATAGTATAGGATGTGGAATGTCAGTTCATATCAATTTATATTTTCTTTGGAGTGGTGTCTGTTAATGTCTTTGGCCCATTATTTAATTTGAGTTGTTTGTTTTCTGAGGGCTGAGTTGATTAACGTGTTAGTTCCTGCTAAGGCAGTTCACCTCACAAACAAAGGTGGTTTCAGGATATATATTTTGCTTCTTGGGAATACACATATGCATAAAGCACAAGATATATGGCAATACATGAATGCTCTTGTGCCATTTAAAAAACTATATTTGGAGGATAAAATCAATTCCTAAATTGAAAGACAAAGGTATCTATCTTATACATTAATTTCATCAGTGTTAGATATTTTCTTAATAGGTACTATAACGTTTTGGAAAAAATTTGAATAATAATTGAAATTTTGATATTCAGTATTTCTTATAAAGTGGCCAACTCTTGTAATTCTTTGAGACTAAGTTCTGATTCTTCTAGAAGAAAAGTAGATAATGTAAGATAAAATGAGAGAAAGAATTTTGATGAGGAGGACACTTATTTCCATAAAAATGTTTGTAATAAATAATAATGACAATAATATGGAAATAATTCTGGAATATTGTATGTGGATTGTCTTTAATTTTCCTAAGAAGACATAAGGGAACATGCTGTTACTATTTCCATTTTACAGATGAGAAATCTGAGGCACAGAGACAAGAAGCATTTTGCCTTAACTAAGGGCGGTTGTGTAGCAGAGCCAAGTTTTGGATCTGCGTAGTATAATTTCAGGATCTATGATCTATTCCACTGTAATCATTTCTTGTGTGACTACTGTGTACTTTAGAATCATTTCATATTTATGCTTTTATTTATAGGCCAGAAATTTTGAATGGAAAAGAGGAGATCAGCAAAGCATTGTTTTCTCTGATGTACCCTAGTAGGAAAAACCTGTGTAAAAAGTAAATGAGTAAAACTATATTAAGCTTGAGCTCTTCCCTCTCATCAAGCAAACAACGTTGCAACTGACAGCTGGTCAGGGATTCTGGTAGGATTCAGATCAGGGATACTTAAATGCAATAATTGGAAATTTAGTGTTGATTTTTTATCTCTCTAATATGCTGTGTTCTTTTAATGCAAAACCGTGTTGAGGAAAAGAATTTACACTAACTTTTCCTGTAGGAAAATGAAAAAAAAAAAAAAAAAAGAAAGAAAAAGAAAATGAAATGCACGTTGTTACAGGGTGCTAAATGTAACACACATCCCCAAAAGCAGCTCAGGCTGTTCTGCCCACTGTTGAGATGTGGGATCATCAGTTTGCATTTCTGCTTTGTTTGTTTGTTTGTGCTGTTCTTGGAGAGGCAAAAGCTCAGCCTGGTGCAGAAGGGAAGCCTCGCCTTTAGCCAGGAACCAGGCCGGAAGCTCAGTGGAGCCGATGGCGTGCGCTGAAGTCCCAGCGCTCAGAAGGCTGAGGGGGAAATATCAACTGACACTATCCTGGGCTACATGAAAAGACCCTAGTGCAAATAAGAGAACATAAACAAATCATTTTTAAAATAAGCACTGCAGTTCCACCAGTGTAACTAAGTTATAGTCACTTTGTTATTTCTTTTTAGCACATGCGTAAAATTCAGATTTTAATTGTGACTATAGTCGAACATTTATAGGAAGATTAAATAAAACTATGCACACCCATGTTTATAGGAGCACAACCCATAAGAGCTATATTTTAGAAGTGCCCTAAATGACCATCAACACAGCAATGGGTGTAAAAATGTGGTATTTATACATACCAGAAGCTTCCTTTGCCATAAGGAAGGATACAACGGAGTCATTTTTAGGAAAGTGGATGTACCTGGATGCTATAATGCTCAGTGAAATAAATCAGACACCAAAGGTTAAACAGTGTATGATTTCCCACATGCAAGAAACCCCAGATGTAAATGTACTGAAGAGCTGAGCACAATAAGACAGATGGGAAACCGGGACCTGCATCTTATGCAGAAGCAAAGGAGACAAGGAGATGGAAATGGTACAGGAAAATAACTCTCCCAGCCTGACCGGTAGCAGACCAGTTCGTGTTCTCTAGAACCGAAGAATGAATTTCAGGAACAACGGAGGTTAAGAGCAGAATATATTTATTGAGAGAAAGAAAGCTTCTGTCCAAGAAGGGGACAGAAGGGGGGGGCCCGAGTGGGTTCCTCCCCCAACACTGTCTTTTCTAGGGACTTTTATAGAGAAAAACCATGAGGTGAGGCGGGTCCAAGGTAGGGGAGATGGACAAAACTATGGCCAGCCAATAAGATTGCAGGTATAATTGCCCAGGTAAGACTGAGTGGACCGGGATCAAATGGGGAAATGAGTCACACAGCAAGCGGGCATGAATACAGATCAGGGGCTTTTCCGGTGGGGGTCGGGCTAGCGACTCTTCCTGGCGTTTTAGAAGGTGGTTGTTACTTGTTTAGAATATCAACCCCTGATGTTTACACCTAGGGAAGTGAGTGGGTGCATTTGTATAGTACCCTTTGTCTTAAGGTCTGGCCCACTGGTCTGTTGGCTCCTTCAGGTCTGTTGGCTCCTTCCAGGGCCTGGCCCTGTCTGACTGCCTATAATATTTCTATCTAACTCAGCTGCGTATAACAGAAAGAAGGAGGAAAGTGAATGTAAAAAGAAATAAAATATGTAATATACACACACCAACTCCCTACAGTAAATGTAATCATTATGTACTGCAACCATGGACTAAAAATAAAAATTAAAAAATAATAATTAATGAAGGCAAAAATTTTTAAAAGAAGATTCTACAAGGAGAAAACAAAACAAACTCTGACACACAACAAGTATACTTTCAATACATGCTTCCATCACTATTTGCTCTGAACTTTAATAGATTGTTATTGTCTGCAAAAAAAAATCCAGAACTCTTCAAAATAAGTCTTTAATAAACTCTAACTTTTGAAAAACAGGAAAATGTGTTTTCTAGATTACCAGAATTTTAAAGAAAACATTACTGGTATAATAAAATATAGATGACAGGAACTCAAAATTAACTATTTCATTCTTCAATTTAAAATCCCCCTGGGGTTATATTGATGGCAAACAGGGTAAAGAGAGACCACAGGGGAAGGACAGACCACTTGCCAGAAAATAGCCTAGAGGCTATTGTAGTATCTCCCTCCTCCCAGGCTGTGCCCTGACTCTGGGACTGCTTTGTGTCAAAGCAAAAAGTAATTGACATGCTAGTTAACACAGGCTGAAAAATGACCTTGATACTCACTTTGTCCCTGACTCAGCAGGACAGTTAATTCTGCTATCTTCTCCTGTTTGAATAAACATCATAAAATAGCATTTTACAACAAAGGCAATAGCATCCTCGTGGGTTTACCCAGTGTAAATAGTTCAAACATTTATATTTATGTTTTTAGAGCTCTAAGTTTATGTAATGATATGAACAAAGAGGCATACAATTTCTTAGATAGGTTTTTGCCTCTGTTATAAATGTTAAACATGATATATAATGTTATATAATTTAGAGTGGTATTGCATACTATATGTTCTACATAGTTTATATTGTTTTATACTTTGTTTTGAAAAATGAACATATACTCATAAGTCATTACTGTAATACAAGTTATCTCTGTCTGAACCAAGATACTGGGAATTCTACGACCTGAGATTTTCTTGCTAAAATACATTTTTTGTTTGATTTTAAGTGCACTTGGTTAGGTAATTTGATCATATCTCTTTTGTCTTTTATGATGTAAATCCAGTATGTAATGACATTTTTCTGATTAGTTTATATTGTGTCCACTATATTTCCTAGAGGTAGCATTCATCATAAAGGGACTTTAATAATCTGAGACTTGTAAGGTTGAGGAGTGTTTACCTTACTTCTTTTCCTTGCAAATAACAGATTAGTCAAACAAATTTGGCATATAAATCTTTACATCTCTGATTTTTTCTCTGAATGAGTTTATGTGTCCCTCATCCTTGGGTGTTGCTGCTGAGGTCTGCAGTGATATATTTGTGGATGGATTTCTTCATTAGGCAGGCAGGCAGGCAGGCAGGCAGGCAGGCAGGAAGGAAGGAAGGAAGGAAGGAGAAAGAAGAAAGAAGAAAGAAAGAAAGAAAGAAAGAAAGAAAGAAAGAAAGAAAGAAATAGAAAAAGAAAGTCCAAAGAACACCCATTTTATGCAAAGTGGGTACTTTAAAATTTAGTATTTAATAATACAATCCTTGCATTTGGTGTGAACTAGAAAGCAGTCTAAAAATAATCTCCTCAGTATAAATTTGACACTCAACATTGTTTCACACTTTTTCAGATAAACTTTCATCATCACACCTATTACCAACTTTACAACAATAAGATTTTGTCCTTGCTTAATGACAAAAACATAGCACTAAAATTAATAAACAATATTTTTCTTAAGCCTTAACAACAGGACATATAATGAGCTTTTGAATGGATATTTGTTAGGCAAATACTATTAGCACTCATAAACGTGTCAAGCATCATTTAAGTAAAGAGAGTAGGGCTGGGGATATAGCTCAGTGTAATAAGTGCCTGCCTGGCAAGCACAAGGTCCTGAGTTCAATCCCCAGTACCGCAAAAAAAAAAAAAAAAAAAAGAGAGTAAATACAAAGAGGTTGAATACATGAGAAATGATGTAAATTCCAGGTACATGCAGGCCAAGAGACACTACAGAATGGGAACTGAGTGAGTGGGGAAGACAGCCAAGTCCATGTTCCTTAAAATAGGGCAACTTCTATTCATTCCTAGTTTATTGTTACCATACAGAAATGCCAGTAGAGTGTGGCTATCTCATCCACTGTTGTGATAGATAATGGAGATTTGATTCTGTGTGAAAATGGTTACATCTTAAAAATTAACAGTTAAAACTGTGAGTGCAAACAAAACAAAACACAATGAAGAGATCTATATGCCTAATAAAGCTTATAGGCTGCCATTCACCCATCTTTTTTAGAATAATGTGCTAATATTATATATAAAATTCTTGTTGATGCCCAAAGAACTCAGTGACTCAAAAGCAAAAAAATTACACATGGCGACCCAGGTATCCCCAAACTACCTGCTCATTTTACTTTATTTTACTGTCATTCCTTTGATATCATTATTCATTAGATTATAGTAGCAATAAACCCCAAGTAAGTAATTGTGTGTAGGTTGCACACTTGTGTCAGTTCAGTGCCTTCACAGACAGTGTGCTGAGCTCTTGTACGTTACTTCTCTTAATTCTCCCACTCACTCACTCAGCATCTTTGTACAAGAAGGAGACCTGGAAACTAAATCTTTGTATGTTGTGAAACACCAATGGCTCATAAAAGTATTAAGAAAAAATAAGGAACCTGGTAAGTCTACTGCTTAGCACTGAATATAATATGATCTTTATTGAAAGGTTTGTATGTGTTTCATACATTGAATTAATTCAATTCTTATTTGAGGGTAGAATTAGAAAATTATCACAAAGTTAACCTACAGAAAGTTACTGCTTCCTATCATTCAAACTATATTTATGTCCAGCTTCTAATTTTTTTTTTTTTGATACCAGGACTTAAACTCAGGACCTTGCACTTGCCAGGCAAGCGCTTATGCCATGAGCTTTGTCCCCAGCTGGCTTCTGATTTTTATTGATGAGTAGAAGAGTACCCAAGCTAAAGCAGTCACAGTGTCTCGGTAGGAACAGTTCACTGTTCTGTGTTCCACTCACATATCTCTCTCTTGCTGGCCTCCTAAATTGAAGCTCGGTCATGTACATTAATTTCTAATAAGTTACTTATAATTATTTTCAACCATTTAGGTGATCTTCCAAATTTTCAAACCTACATTGTTTTCACTTACAAATTACAATACAGTAATAATTCAGTTCAGTTCATGGACACTTCTGTTTGTGAGGGATTCGGTTTGCAAACAGAAGGGCTGCACAAAATTTGCTTTCATTTGGTAACTCTGTATTTGGAGATGAACATGAGCACAACCCTCTTCCCCAAAACTGTGAAACTGAGTAAGTTCATGAACTGAGGGACCACTATATGTACCTTGTTGCTTTATAATTTATTATAAAACCTGGAAGAGCAAATGTTCTTAGAAAACATGTGTTTAAAAGAAAACATCAAATCTCAATGGTTGATTTGGTATTAATCTGTTTTTTTGTTTTGGGGGGTAGTACCAGGAATTGAACTCAGGACCTCATGTTTATCAGACAAGTGCTGCACCACTGAGCTAAATCCCTGGCCTGATCTGGTATTAGTCAATATGAAACTTTATTGTGCTAGTCACATGGCAGTGGAAGTGACATGTTTATTCTACTGAATCTATATTGTTTCTTGGAGGAGAATTAAAGGTACACAAAAATACCAACTTCGCAGTGACAACTCCATAACTTAGAACCACACCTCATATTACACTTTTCAAAATCTCCAACTTTGTTCAATGCTGTGCAGTTTATGAGTACTCCTGAGAAACAGTTTCACTATTGTCTGAGAACTGATCTAAATAACAGTGTTCTCACTCATCACAGAACTATTTTCTTTCTGTGAAATAATATGATTTCTAATTGCTTCCTTTGGAATTGAAATATGTGACATGATCCTTCATAGGTTAGCATGGACACATACAATAAATTGCTCCTTTCCTTTGATGAAAATTTAATGCGAAATACATTTGCACTAACAAGGGATGGACCAATTCACCAGATATATAAGGATAAATTGCCTATACTTCCTGGGTTATTATGGCAAGGTCATCTCACCCGTGCGCTTGTAACCTGTAGATGTGGTTGAGAGAAAATCTGTGGAAACTGTGTAGCAGTATGATTAAAATTCACTTAAATTGAGGTGATCTACCCAAAAAAATAATTGTTCAACATTTTAAACATAAGAAGAGCAACTCAAAAAGTGAGTTGTCTTAAGATTCCAAAATCAAGTGCCAAAATTACACTTGACCAGTCTTTAATCTTCTCTTGTCCCAAGGAACAAAGCAACAAGGTATATTTAGATTTCATCACCGTGGTTTGATCGCATTGTTCCTGAGACCGGAACTGAAAGTTGTTGCCAATCTAAATTGGCAGCATTAAAGTAAAGCTAATGTTTGGATTTTCAAAAAGATCCAAGTACTTTCATACAGAACGTTTTTCATGCATTATTCCCGATATGCATAATAAGATACTTACATTTCTGTATTTTCCTCTGTTAAAGACAACAAATCTCACCTGTAAAAGGAAAATGTGAAATTGTGTAGTCTCCACTGGTTCTAATTATTAAGGGGTGGTTTTAGAGCATATCCAAAATAAATACACCATCTGCCATCCAACTTAAAAATAAGTTTCTATTTGAGCTTTCTTGGACAATGAGCTTCACTAAACTTAGTGATCCTGTGATAGGAATATTTTTATTTTCACCAAAAATGTTCGCACAGTGGTTGAGTACAATATGTTACAAAGTGGAGTAAGACCAACTAGGATAAAAACAGTCAAAAATACTTAAAATACTTGGAGTAATGAACAAACTGTCACTCAGAAAAATAACAATTTGCTTTAGTAATATAAATGAGATGCAAAGTCTAGTAATTTGTTAAAATGATAAAAGTGGTGTCTTGATTTTAGTCCATATTCTAGTCTTGTATACATGTTTAGAAACAGGATCTGTTCTCGTGTTTCCAATTTCTGTTGTACAATAGGCTGGAGAATTTTCTACACTTAACCTTGAACCACAGGAATGTATTATTTTCCAAAGTCAAGGCATAAGATATACAATTTTTGTTAGAAATACAACCAGGAAATTACATCTGACCTTGTAACTGGGCCTAGAAAACCTAGTAAAGATTGAAGAAGATTTTAATTATTTTTAATATATAACCTCAAGAATCTTTGGATGATATTTTTCTAAATTCTTTAGAATAAAAATATAACATTTACATTTTATAAGTCAGTTCATTTAAAAGTAATTGTTGTGACAATTAAATATTTATGTAGAGTTCAGAACTTGTTGAATGACCTGCTGATTCTGCCTCTGCCCTTACAATATTAGGAAACTCTTTCTTATGTACACAAGGAGACTTGTATTATAAAAGAATGTGATCTGGATTATAATGCTTAATAAGAAAGAATTTCTTTTCTCATCATTGGTAAGCATATAAATAAAATTTATTAAAAGTACAATGGAATAGTATTCACATAGTCAATATAAACTTGATAAAAGAAGATATTGATATGAAATATTACATGAAAAATTTTTAAAGTGGGATGATGAAATTTGAAGATACTTATGTAATCTTTGTATTTTTATAATTCCACAAAAAGAATTAAGATGTGTTATGTATGTGTACCAACTTCCCACCAATAATGTAATCATTTTGCAGTGAAAACATGTACTAATAGAAAACACATAATTTAAAAAACTTTAGTGTAGTGCTATTGCTTCTGTGTATTTTTATTTTTTTGGTTAGAATGTTTTAAAGAGCTTTTAGCACTTAAAGAGAATCAAATGTGAATTAGCCACATTTTCTGCCTTTGCCTATGAAACTATCTCCATACCAAACTCTGTCCACACATCAGCTTTGCTATGATTATATGTTGTTTGTGCCTCCAGAGCTCACATTCAAAATGCTGATCACTGGAATTCACTGAATGATTTAAAAGTGATGTATTGTTATATTCGTACTCCTAACTAAGCTGCCAAGGAAACACTAGTAAGTACAGCATTTAAGTACAAAGTAGGTATTTGCTAAATGAAGAAACAGAGTTAGTGTGTTTTTTAAAAAATATATCTTCAGGTGATTCTGATAGGCTTACCCTTTTCTACAACGTGTAAAATCTCTTTTAAAGAAAAAAGGGTAGAAGCACAGCTCTTTAAACACATTATTACTATCTAGATATTCTGGAAACAGGTAAATGGCAAAGTGACTGAGTAAATGCATGACCTCCCACTGAAAGCTAAGAGTGATGTTGCATTATTTTGCCCACCGTTGACCCAGGCCAAAGGAGCAGGTGGTGCTTTCAGTATTGTCTGCCTGAGTACCCAACTACACACAGACAGATTCCTCCTGTTGGGTATAATTGAACCTCATTTGATGGACAAAGTGCAGCAACAATCCAGAATACGTTCTAGGATTCACTTCTACAATTAATTTCAAAATCTATTTTACATAAAAAGGTAAAATTATGTCAAGAGAATTAGGTCAGTTCAAGATGTCATTTTGGGGTGTAGGTAAAGTATTTAAGATGGTATAATTCAATAAAAATTTAACCACATCTTTGAAAGGTAACTATTTGAGGACTTTTCAATATGTTCTACATAAATATTACAAACAAAGCATAGAAATTTAGATGTGGTCATTTTAACTAATAGTATATCTTCTTTAGCATTTTACATATTTATATAAAGAAGAGGTTAAATAAAACTATATTCTAATCTCATTCATGCTCATAGAATCATATCATGTGTTTCCTAGTTTTTATATAATTTGAATTTTTTTTCTCTCTTCTTACCTGAAAAGATGGGGAATGGGCCTACTAAAAGTAGCCATTTACCAGTGACTAGACCAAAACTTTATATATATATATATATATATATATATATATTTTTTTTTTTTTTTCCCTACTTCCTAGCTCATCTAAATTAGAATCCCATGAGTGGAGCCTAGAAAAAGCTTAAAAAGCCCAGAAAACACTTAAAACTCACACCAGGTACAGGCAATTCTAATGTGCAACCAATGTTAAAAACCACTGATATTTCTAGCATTGCACTATTTGAAGCTTGTCACTTTGCTCGAACTTTAAACGCTATTGTTCAATCTACAAACATCTCCAAACAGATATGTTTTATTGCAAAAATAATGGATAAAGGCAAATAAACCTTTCATAGAGCAATTAACTACATCCAATTGCACTAGTATAAACTTAAAAGTTGTGGATGAATCTTCAAAAAGATTCAACTCAATGTTAATATCACTTTTAGTGGCCACTATAGGAGTGAAATATTCAAACCAAGATTTTACTAAGCCATCGTTTTTCTCTTGAAGCCAAGCATAAGATACCACCACAACCCAGCAGCTGCATTAACCAACATGTCTTGAAAATGCAGTTTTAAATAACCTGCCAGTACTACATGAAATATATTACACTCTTCCCAAAATATGACCCATTTTACTCAGAAAATGAAGTGTGTGCTGTTCTTAGATTGTAATTCATGTGTGTGTGGCATTATCACAAACACAAATTGCAACTCAAAAATATTAATTTTATATATGGCTGCAACTGCAATCATAAAAGACGTTTAGAAGATGAAGAACTGATATGATATTATCATAGATCCTAGATAGATAACAGGCACATACATATGTATATAATTTCAACACATTCTAAGTAATGGTCATAATTATTGAAGTGTAAATATGACACAGACATATTCCTAAAACAGAGACCAAAGGCATAAATATAAAATCACAAATAACTCCCTTTTAAGTATATTCTTAACCAATATCAATAATTACAGTTTTGCTATTCTGTGTTGCATGTCTCTTGTGCTTGCTCAAAATGAGATAAAATTTGTGTTTTAAAAACAGATTATATTGTGAATAATTTAAAAGATATTAAATAATGCATTAAATTGTTTTTCTGATGTCTGCTTGTATGGCCAGTATCTAAGGGCTAATATACAGTGTATTTTTTGACACTTACATACATACTTATACCTTGAAATTATTATGAAAGAAGCTTCCGGAATTTTATCAGTAGAGTGGATAATACAGTTAGTTGAAGCTTTGAACATCGTTTGGATTTTTTTTACATTATTCAAATAAAACGCCCATATTAATAAATAACACTCACTCTAAAGTTCTTCTTGATCAAGTACCTTCGTTAATGATTTGGATTGGCTCTATTCTCACTGGAAAAATATTCAGGGAATGAGGAAAGAGTAGATCTGTTAAGTTTTGAAATTAGTTTTTATTTTTACAGATATGCCAGATATTTTATAAATCAAATGTCACTGAAATACTCGATGGGTGACAAAGCCAAAATAATTGCTGCTTTTGCCAAAGTCTTCAATAATTACATGTATTTCAAAAGAAGTTTAAGATCACATTCAAAAGTCTTAACTTCAAATTGTCTTTAAGAGGATTAATCTTTCAGGTTCTTACACTAGGGAGACAATATGATATTTCCACCTGTGGGCCCGATTAATTTCACTTACAAGTATGGTCTGTAATTGCATCCACTTACCTACATGTAGAAGCCTCTAGTTTATCTTTTTTATACTTGAGTAACACTCTATTGTATACAAATACCACACCTGTTTTATCCATCCCTCGGTTGATGGGCATTTGGGTTGTTTCCAAGATATAAATGTTATGAAAGGGAAAGAAATTGCTCAAAGGAAGGAACAACCAGGATGAAGGAAGGACAGAAAGAAAGAAGGATGGGAGATAGGTAGGTGACAGATAGATAGATAGATAGATAGATAGATAGATAGCTGGGATAACTGTACTGCTGATGTCGAATGGTTTATCGAAAGGAACAGTTAACACTTAATTTCTTAAACTTTTTTTGGTTTTTTGGGGACAATTTTGCATGCTCGTATCTGGTAATCCAAACAACTAATTTGAAGACAACAACACGCAATATGACAACTAGTGGTGAATTCCTACCATCTTGCCTAGTGAAACTCTATCATTTCTAATATTCCTTTTGTTTTTATTTTTTATTCTCTTTAATAGTTTGATCAGCCTTGCATTGTTACATCTGGTAATCTGAGCAGTTTCTCTGAAGATAGCAATATGTAGTATAACAACCACTGTTAATTCTTATCATTTTGTTCTGAAGCCATGTATCATTTTCATTGCTTTTGCTTTGTTTTGTTTTTGTCTATGTTGTTGGTATTTTGCAATTGTTCTTTTTTATTATTCTTTTAAAATAAAAAAAATTTTTTTTTAAAAAAGGAGGATTCCTCATTCCTCTAGCATGTTCACTGTGTCAACTTGAGAGTTTAAAAGTTAATGATTCAGCAGGGGTGAGGGGCCTTACTTTGTGAAAATCCTCATCTTGTGGAAGAGGAGGGCAGGGAGATGTTGTGGGCACTGACACATAGCTGATATAAAATACAAGGGAGGAAGACAGGCTTGCTTCTCCCTTTTTGTTCTTGCTGCTATTGCTGTTTTCTGCGATGTTGAAGTTATACCTTGTGCATGCCACCCTTCCTTAGTCAACTGATTACAGACTGAAATGTCCACAAACTGTGAGGTAAATAAACCTTTCCTTCCTTAATTTTTGGCATTGAGTATTTTGTCTCAGCCACGTTAAAAATGTTGACACTCATCAGTGCATTGTTGGCAGTCCTCTGAATCTACTGATCCTGGATCTCTTGGTTACTTTTCTCTCATTGATGAGACAAAGTGCCCAACAAAAATTAAGGAAGGACAGGTTTATTTAGTTTACAGTTTGTGGAGGTTTCAGTCTGTACTTGGCTGGCTCTGGGGCAGAGTGGCACAAGGCAGCGGGCAGATGTTCACCGCCGCAAAGGGAGGAGAGGCGGACAAGCAGCCTCTTTCCCTCCCTTATATTGTAGGCAGGCTACCCCCACCCGGAGGGCATATAGCATTCACATAATCTCCATGCCCTCTGCTTGCACAGGCTCAGAATGAATGCAAAGTAAGCATCCTGGCTCCCTGCTGAGTCACATAGTTAAACTTCTCAAGTTCACAAAATAAACATCCCAGAAGGGTAAGGGAATGTCCCTCTTATCCAAGATGTAGAACTGCTTAGTCACTTAGCCTAACCTCCAGACTCCCCAAGTTGACACAATGTATCAACCATAACACTGGACCAATAAATATCAAAGTGCCCTAACTGAAGTCTTTTCTCTTAATGCAAATTTACACAGATCTGTAGTTTTCCATACTGTTTGCATGCTGTACAAGTCAGCTTCCCTATTACTGGGATAAAATGCCTGACAGCCGCAATTTAACAGAGGAAAGGTTTATTTTGATAAACAATTTCAATGTGTTCAATCCATGACTGACCACTTGCAAGGCAAAAATGGTATGGTAGAGGGGCTGGTCGAGTGAAGCTGCTTATGTCATGGCAGCCAGAGAGCAAAGGATGGGAACAACACCAGGGAGTATCTGGTAAAAGACTGTAAACCCTAGTACCCAAACCATGTCTCCATGACCCACCAAGGCACACCTATGGGGCATACTCTAGATATCTGGTAGGTATTTCTCAAACCAGTGAAGTTTGCATATCAGGATTAGCAGTTGCATACATTCACGATTTTGATTTGTGCGTCTCTAATCCATAGTCACATGCCCACTTTTGCAGTAAGATCTTTGCCTGTAGAACTAATCGTCACTTCATATTTTACATGTTCAAACCAGAGCTATTTGCATCTGAAAGGTCAGTCTTTCCTTGTCTGTCTCACTTCAGTAAAATGCGCTGAAGCCACAGTCCTAAGCTATACATTCCTGGTTTTGCTCTCCTTCATTTACTCTCTGCCTTCAAAGTTGAATACTAATTTTTAACTTGTTCAATCATTCTTCTATGAGTTTAGTCCTAATCTCTGTTACCTCTGGCCTATATTACTGTAAAGTTCTATTTTATCCCTTTTGTAACCATCACAATCATCCTTTGAAAGATATACCAAATAATGATAGAAATCTATTGAAAACCCATCATTTTTTATTTTTTCCTGACCTTCAGTAGAAAGGCTGTTCCACCTCAGTAACAGCTCCCATTATCCTAGCTTTTGAAAGCACTGTTCTTGCTGCTATGTCATGAGTTCTAAACTTACTGTCCCTTCCTTCTCAAATTCTCTGCCTTCCCCTATGCATGTGGTGTTCTTCTGATGCTTCTTGTCTTTGCCCAGATGTTACTTGCTCAGAGAAATTTGTCTGAGTACATTTATGTAAGCAATTAACCCACTTTCTTTCTGTATTCCTTTTGTCTTACATTACTTTGTTTCTGAAGCTTAATATTATTTGAAAATACAATATTTGCTTATTTTCTAGGACCTAACTCTTCCAAGAGTTCAAGGTCTAGGAAAACCTGAGTTGTTTCTTGTTCACTCATGAAGTAGCACAAAAACTGGCACAAACTGCAGTTCAATACCATTCTGTAAACATAATAAATAATTAAATGAACAAATGAATGAATGAATGATGTGGCCATTCATGGAGCCATTATACTGCTAAAACCACAGAACAAGCTGTGCCGTTGTGACAGAAGACTCAGCTGCTTCCCTAGATCATTTCTTGATCATTCCTATAAATTCATAATAAAACCACAACTGTCAAATTTGCCAACCAAGTGTGATTCTGTGACCAGACAGAATGCTAATGTGCTCTCCTTGAAACCTGGCTTCACGACAATGGAGAAAAAAGCCCAGGAGACCCCAAACCTCCTGCACTCACTCTGTTCTTATACTTTCCACTTCTGTTGTTTAAGACACGCAGGCTAAAGATGTAGCACATGAAGATAACTCCCTGCACTTATTACAGTTTGAGGGAAAATGACTGTTTATGAACTGTAGCACCTCTACAAAAGGAATTGACAAAAATCCTATGGCTCCATTTTTTTGTGTATGTATTTTAACAACCACCTATGTCAACAGTAATCAGAAAAATGAAGAATTAAAGATTCTGTGGTTTTAATGAGTCAATTTTACTAAATAGAAATGAGAGAAATTTTAAAAATTTAATAAAATTACAATAAATTATTGCATTAAGGAGATTTTCCCCAGGAAAACACAAAAATTCTGTACAGTACAGAGACAGGAGACAAAATGTTAAATGTGAGCATGTCAGATTTTTTCACTACTGTATTTTTGAGTTTTTAGAACATATTTCTAATTCCCATTATTCTCCTCTCAGATGGTTTCCATTTACTGTATCTGCTGAAGTTTTATAATCCAGAGTTTCAAATATGAGTAGTTTTCAATGAAGCCACTTCAGAGCTTTGTTTTTGAAGTGCTGGCACTATTATCATTATTTAAACCTGTATTATTCTGTGACATTTCCTAGCATTTCTCATGTATTCTCGAATTTCAAGTAGCACCAAATAACACACAGAGTATGCTTTGTCCTGATTCATTTGCCCCTAATCAATTTGGCAAACATATTCCACTTGTTTACAAAGTTTAAGGGGCTCTAGGTGTCTAAACCAAAATGTCTCAGCTTGTTGAGATACTTGCCAGCCATTGCTGCCTTTTTTACAGATACCAAAGTACTTTTTCATTAAACTCATGGAGAAAAAGTATTCTCAGTTGAGTTATCATTTAAAATCCTGATCCACGAGCTTGTTTCAAATGTAACTGGCAATTTTTGTTTGCATGGGACTTCATACTGCCCTGCCATCCCTGTATAGCTTCTGCTGGTACTTGAATTTCCTTCTATAAAAATTTTAGAATAGAATTGCTGTTGCTTATTCCTTACCAAAGCAGTAGCCCAGGGCATAGTGCATTTCAGAAATGCATCCCTAACATGATCAGAATTATCTTCCTGGTTAGAAGTCAATTATGGAGACTCCAGAGAAACTGTTACCCTTGTGAGGACAGCGTGGAGCCCAAATAACTGAATTTCTATGTTTAGTTTCTTCTCATGATTGATTATGTAACCCACTATAAATTAATTGGACCAAGTCCCTAAACCTCCTGAGCCTACTCTGTCTCTTTTTGGCCTTTTAAAGCAGAAAAGCAAACCATACTTGGTAACTTGAATCCAGTCTCCTCTGCCTGCTCTGGGACGTGGTTCTATCAATACCCCTCCTTTTGAATTTGGTATTTTCTTCTCTCTTGGTCATTTTGTGCATGTTCTGGTCTCCATCATTATTTAGAAACAATTTCCTCCTAGTCTTTCTATTTTCAGATATTCTTTTCTTCATTACTGTCAATGCAGATACATTTCCATAATCTTTTCTATGTGCGTTTTTCTTGCTGATATTATGTTTCTTTTCTCTTTTGAAGAACTTACAATTGACAATGTAGTAAGCATTATGGTTTCATGAGTTTTCATAAATATGTAAGGTTGTATAATCTAGAAGTCTGTTAAAATACTGAAAAATTCTATCTGCAGAAAGTTACCTTTTATCGCTTTCCAGTCAATCCCTCAATACCCTGAAGCTCTACAATATTTTTTTTAATTTCTATAACCATAGTTTAGTTCTGCTTGTGGTAAAATTTTCCATAAATAGAATCTCATAATAGTTGCTCCTCTGTGTCTGGCTACAGTCATCTACTCTAATGTTTCTGACGTTTAGCTCAGAGCTAGCATATACACTCTGTCACATTATATTGTTGAATACTATTCTTTTCTATAAATACATGGCAGAATGTATAGAGATTCTTTCATTGATAGATGCCTGGGATGTTTTTAGTTTTAGTTGTTATGGATAAGGCTGCTATAAACATTGAAAATCATAGCATTTTGATGGAATATATCTCATCATCAGAGAATCAAAATTTTTCCTCTCTTTTAATGAGTGTATTCCACATAAATATAAGAGGAAAAAAATCTGTTGATAAATTTGAAGCTAATATTAAAATGAAAATGATGTCCTTTGTCATACATTATAGTATATACATGAAGATAATCAGTGGCTAATAAAAAGAATATAAGTCTAGAGCTCAAAGTCCAGAATAATATATATTCCAAAGAAATATAATTCTAGAGAGGGAGAGGGAAAGAAAGAAAGAAAGAAAGAAAGAAAGAAAGAAAGAAAGAAAGAAAGAAGGGAGGGAGGGAGGGAGGGAGGGAGGGAGGGGGAGAGAGAAATAGAGAGTAAGGGGAGAGAAATAGAAGGGAGAAGAGAGAGATTATTAGGGAGAGTCCTGATAATTCTTCCTTTTAAGGAATGTATAAAGAAGTGAGAAAAATTTAGAAGAGGCTAAAGAAGAAGAGCAGGTATTCTCAGGTTTAAATAGGAGAGAATTACAGGAAATGAATAAAGGATTATGCACAACAGACCATTTACAGTTTTATCAAGATGAGCAGTGCTGGGCTGGGGATATAGCTCAGTGGAATAAGTGCCTGCCTAGCAAGCTCAGGGTCCTGAGTTCGATCCCCAGTACCGCCAAAAAAAAAAAAAAAAAAAAGATGAGCAGTGCTAAGTGCAGTGGCTGATTCCTATAACCACAACTTTTCAGGCTGAGGCAGGAGCATCACAGGGTGGATCTTTGCATAGGCAACTTAGTGAAATTCAGTCTCCACTTGCTTTTAGCCAAAAGATCATGAAATGATGATCAAATCTCAAAATAAAAAATTAATGTGCTGGGGCTGTAATTCAGTTAAAAGGCCTTAGGCTCAATCATCAGTGTCACACACACACACACACACACACACACACACACACACTGAACAATGTTTTTGACATTTTAAAACAGTTTCCAACATGTTTCAGTGAAAAAATTATTGCAGATTATAAAATTTGAAAGGTAACCTGATGTTTGGAAGTTTCTTACCAAATTTAATATATACTTGCTTGTAATTTCTCCCCACTGATCAGTGAAAACCTGTGATTAGATGAACCCATAACACATGGTAAGCAAAGTGGACAAGGGTTAGAGTGAAAGGAACAACTGACACAACTGCTATTTAGGGTGGATCATCCACCCACATTCCCAATTTATTCTGACAGCCAGATCCCTACTAACTCTTTTGACAGAAAAGGGCCATTATTTTTCTAAACAAAGAAGAATCCATGCTGAAGAACTAATAGAAGCTTTTTGGAAGGAAAAACGTCAAGACAGTTCCGTGTGCTGTGTGCACCTTGAAAGAGACTTTGCTGGCCTGTTCCACAATGATGCTACCGTAGCATCTGCTCAAATGAACTTACCTTGACTCATTCTTCTCTGCTCACTCAGCTGATCGGTTGTATTTCCCATTTCAAAGCTGTTCATATTAACTGGGTCATACAGAGTAGCTGTAAAATACCTGTTCAAGCTCTCCCTCTCTTTCTCACTTTGCTCCCATTACTCAAGCCTTAACTACAAGATTCCTCCAATTGTGTTATTCTACATCCTAGCCCCAGCTGCCCGCCTCTGCAATTTATACCAAACTGTGTCCAGAGTAAATTCTTTTTTAATGTAATTATAAATATGTTGCTCTTTTATGAACCCTTCTGGGGCCAACAATTATCATGAAACCTCAGACAGCTTCTTGCATCCTAAGACACAGTAATGTTATGTTGGATGATAACCATATCTCTGTGTCCACTATTTCCTCATTAAATCTTGCAACTTGTGATACCTCCCCACTTCCATCTATTCTAATTCATAACCGAAATCCTTTCTCTTTTTCAGACAGGGCACACATTTTCACGTCTCCTTGCCTGTGTACACATTGCTGTCCCTGCCTAAAATAACTTTCTCTTCCCTGTCTCCCTTGTATGCATCCATGTATGTGGTTGTCATCATTCAAGTCAAATGTGGCTAATTATGTGCTGCCTTTATTCTGACTTGCACTACCATTTTAAATGTGTGATATGAAAACAAACAAGCTGTTAGTCCCAGTATCTCTTCTTTGAGAGTGTTATTAAATTTAGATAAAACTAAAGAGACTTTAAAACATATTCTTAATAATTGAAACAATTTAGGTAAGTCAATTGCATTTATGAATCATCTTATTTGAATATGTAAAAGTAGAGGGATTAAAGTAATTTGTCTCCTGTCCCCTAAAAGCACAAAAAGAATTGATACATGAATAAGAACTTGTCTAGGCTCCCAATCAAGTGTTAAATGTGGTCACTTAAAGTTTCATCTGTGTCCTGCAGCTATAGCATGAAGCCCATAAGAGAGTCTTCTTTAGTGTCTCCTTATGTGGTTTTGTCTTGTTTTCTTTGCAAAGAGAGAGAAAGAAGAAGAGGTACTAATTATAGAATAATACATTGTTTTAATTTCACCCTGGAAAAAATAATTATACAATTTGTAGGGCAGGGAGACGTTTTTTCCATCTTGATTATAGATTAAGTCTAAACCTATAAGAGAAATTTTGAAAAAAATCATTGTCAAGGAGCAGGAGGATAAAGTCAACTGTCAAGAAGCTGCTGACTACAAGCACATAGGCAGCCATGGTGTGAGTGCTGGAGAAGGAGTCAAAATGGAAGGCACAACTCAGGAACCCGGGTCACCACCATGCATATTTATCTGATATTTTGCACTCAAAAATGTCATCTGGAGGTAAAAGTAAATTCAGGAAAGGCCCATGTCATGAAATTTCTGTGTATTTTTTTATTTTTTAAGCTTCTACCTAACTCTGAAAATTATGTAGGATTAAGTAAAATGATCCTGAATATCATAAATTGGCTGCTTCTTCAGAGTCAAGTGCAGATTGTAGAATCTCTGAGAAGTGGTTTGTATCCTTGAGCTTCATGTATTTGTGTATGTGTGTATGTTGTATGTATAAATGTGATTCAATTGCTACATAGACATATGCAAAAATAAAAGGTTCCTCGGTGTAAACAGAAAAAAAAAACTATAAGTATCCACAACTGATACTATCACAAATATAGATAATCAGAATTATTTTATCTTTGTTTTTGCTATATGGCTCCATGGAACACCACATAGCAAATATGCCTTTGGCAATCTGAGAATTTTATGCTAGAATGAAAATCTCTACCTTTAGTGAATACAATCTGTAGGGTGGGTTCTGAGATAGACAAAATATTTGGGTATTCTGATGGGTAATTTCCTGAACAGTAGGACCCAGGGCTGAAGCTAAGGAAAAGAGTATGTCTTAGTTATTTTTCTTATTCCTGAGACAAAATACCTGATACCCAAAGTTCAAGGGAGAAAGGTTTATTTGGCTCACAGTTTGTGGAGGTTTCAGTCCATAACTGGCTGGCTCCAAGGCAGGGTGGCACATGGCAGAGGGCAACAGTTCATGGTGGCAGAAGACAACAACAACGAGCAAAGGAAGAAGGTACAAGCATCTTTGTGTTCCTTATACAGTATGCAGGCTACCTGCACTAGGGCAGGTGTAGCACTCACACGTCTAATCCCAGCACTGGACCACAAATCAATGACAGACTCTGGATTCAGCTGCCTCTGAAATGCTCTGTCATAATGGTTTGAGACTTTAGGGAGATACCTAGGCACAAACCATAACAGAGTATTTCTATAAAAGAAACAAGTTTGAGGAAGTTTTCTCCTTCTAAGGAGAAAAAGGTAGCAGCCCAAGACTTGCAAGCTCTAATTACCAATGATAGGATCTGTGGTCTTGCAGAGTAAGGAGGAAGACCAACTCTGAGCATGGCCAGGGATTTAAGCAGAAGCATTCCTTCACACTTTCTAAATTTTTGCCAAATTCTCTTCTTTAGGAGGAGAGTGAAACTTGCCTCTTGATTTAGTGAGGCTCATATTTAATTTGAGACTCTCCACGCATGTAACATGTATAGTAATTATATATATATATATATATATATATATATATATATATATAGTGTTATTTTAGGCCGTATTCAGGAGTACATGAGAAACAAAACATAAAAGATTATGAATTGGAACTGTTTTAAGGTCTTGGGAATTGATCTGACAAGATAAAGGAGTATATAATGCAAAAGCTTTACAATTTTGATGCTTTAAAAATATCACAATGTGTCTCAGAACTAATTGAAACTCAGTTTAAAAACCTTTTATTTAAATGTAGGCCAATGAATTTTACAATACCAAAGCAAGCCACCAGCCATCCCAAGCCTCAAAAAGACTCAAACGTTAACTCATTATATCTGACATTTTTTGGCACAATTACTAATTAACAATGTGAGAAAAATTTAATACACTTGCTAGATTTCCTGTATCAAATATGATGGCCATAACTGCCAGCAAATGTCTCTTCAGACTTTTAGATCAATGAGTTTTACAAGCAAAGGTGACTGGAAAGGTCCAGCTCAAAGTGCTGTAGAGCTTAATGTGTTTTACTTTGTCTACTATTCTTCCATTCCTATGGGGGACATTTTTCAAATATAGCAAGATGTATATTCTCATTCCAGCGATTAAAAACGCTCATATGAAAAAGAGAACAGTGATGCATTCATCTTTGTTACTGCTTGATGGTACAGAAAATAGCACTTTAGTTTCTTTTTCCACTTGCTTATCTTTGTCATTCTACCAATTTGTTAGTGCACAGAGATTATCTGGAAATAAATTGATGAGACACAGTGTAAAAGACATTGTATCCAAATTTCAGAAAATGAGAATTAGGAGGAAAACTCTCACTCCATTCCCTCTTTCCACTTGAAATGGTGGCCTTTAAGAACCCAGGAACAAGATGACTAACTATATTTTAAATTAAATGGGACTGATTTGCAAAGCCACTTATTTTTCCGGCGTTATATAAACATTTTTACAAACATATGGCGCTATTCACCAATGGAATCACCATCGCTTTATCCATTTAGCTACCCAAGATCAGCTCAGAAAAGGACAAACCTTAGTTTCGTTTTTAATTTAAAGTTTGATTGCAGTCTTAGAGATGGTTTTTAAAAGTTCAGTACTTAAGGGGACAAATGCTAAGAGACCAAGATCTTAAAATAACCAACAATAAATACAATAAATGATTGAGTCATTTTTGTTGCTTTAGTGAGATTTAGGTAACATTTGAAGTGAATTGTAGTACATTGAGTATAGGCAAAAACTGAAATTATATCACAGCTTGCTAAAGTTTATGAGCATGGCCAATCATCTAACCAGATATTTATTTCACAAAGAAGATATCAATAAAGGGGCAATTTCAAGAATAAATTTATGACTGATTGAGATATCCATGTACGTTTCTCATCTGTTCATTACACAAATCTCATTTTCTTGGACTTACTGATCATTTTGTCTGAAATGTTTGCACTCTTGCACTTTTAAATTTTTCCCTGTAGTTACCTATACTCTGTGCTCATTACAGCTGTCATATCTGAGAAGTCACATTGTTTTGGTGTCCATTTGGTGTCCATTTGATAAACTGTATCCAAAAGTGGATGTTTATTTTATTTATATGTTTTCTTCCTTTTTTGTTTGTTTTATAAGTAGCATAAAATTTGGAGTCAAAAGGGATAGGCAGGTTAATTTGATTTCATTGCTAATTTCTTAGATGATTAAAACAAGCCTCCCAAACTAAATATTGTTCTCTATATTACAAGGTTTTTACTGGTAGATTTAAAACTAACCAGAATTTTTAATAAGTTATGTATTATACTTTTAATTTTCTATGGGAAACATCATCTCCGAGGATAAGTAACCCAGAAATTTAAAGGGTTATTTCTCCCTTTTTTGTCCAATTAAAATTTATCATTGTTTTTATTTAACCATTTGATGATTTATTATGTGTTGAGAAATTAAAATTTATCATGAAGATTTATAAATGAATCACAAATAGGAAAATTTCCTATGAAGTTCTTTTGTTAAAATTGAATTAAATTAAATTATAAAGATTAATAAAAATATTAATAGAAAAATATTCCAGCTGATCAATAGAACTAATTCTCAAATTCACATTGTCAATTTTCAATGATATCATTTATGTATGCTGCTCTCCTAAATAATTTGTGTTTCTCCTAGTTACTAAAGTAAAGAAGGATAAATGTAACAAATGGTTCAGACTGATTAGGATTTTGGGATAAATGAAGACAGATTAGATACACTTATAAACTTAGATATTGATATTACTATAGTATCTGCTCATTGCTATCCATGTTTTTATCTTAGTCAAAAGATGACTAGTAGGAGAATTAATATCCTTATCTTTTTAAATTTACAATTTAAGGAAAATGTTTATATAAAAGCATATGCGTCGTACTATTTTAGTTCACCAACTTAAAGCACAAAACCAGAAAACTTCCAAAAAAAATACTGGATGTTTTTTTGCAAAAGGCCTGGGAATTAGGAAAGATTGAAAGTAAAATTTACTTTAAAATGAGTATTAAATATCTGGATAAATGTAGAGATTATTCCTATTATTCCTGCTGCTAAACCTAAATTTCATTATCACATGACCAATTTTCCTACTAATAAAACAAAAAGAGGGAACACAATTATGTGGAAACTTATGTGGAGCTTAAAATTTATAGCACTACCTTTGGGCAGTTTTATTTATGTATCCTATCTTTGCTTTCCACGTGAAAACATATGCTTAAATGTACCAAAGGAGAAAATGTCCCTTGATTTAAATGCGTAATAGTTAAGTAGTTATACGAATAGTATTTTCCTACTTCAAATCCTAAACTTTATAAAATCAATGGATAATATTTTCTGAGAATTAAGAAAGAATATGGTCCAACCAATGTACGGTCCAACCATAAATTGTCAAAGAAAATGTTAGCAATTCTTATTGAAAAAATAAAAAATATTTTAATTTGAATATTCAGTGGAATAACAAAGTGTGCACCACTCAAATATTTCTTTCAGATCTTTGCTCCTTGTTCTTTCAACTTTTTGTTAACACAGAAAATGTCACTTAAATTGTGAATAATTGTTTAAATACAATATAGAAATTGGTACATATTCAAATGTTCTAGTAAGGCAAATAAATATATGTATATTCAAATTCACTTGCCCTTTAATTTTTTAGTTACTTCAGGAAATGTATGTTTAATACAGTTTGGAATGCTATTACTGAAAATTTTCCTCATAATAATTTTCTACAGATTTAAAATCCACAAATAGTGTTAACTAGAGTATTGACAACTATTTGAAATAGAAGAAATAAACATACAGCTACTTTAGTACAATCTGAAAATTAGATTGATATTTTCATTAAAAAGGTTATATTTCTCTTTAAAAATTAATAATGGTTTCATTCGTATGGGTTAATACTATCCCTTAGTTATTGTTGACCGCTCAAGTCTGCAGTCTCCCAAATGAGTGTGTGGTGAAGGCTAAATGAAAGGAGATGAATAGAATTATTTTGGAGCTCCGGGAGGATCAAAGCCCTCTCACAGAATCTGAGATTCTCTCAGGGTTGAAACCAAGACATTTTCTGGGTGGTTGGTATTTATTTAGTTATCAGATAGAGAGAGACATGCACTCAAGAAGTGTGGAACCACATCAAGGGATTCTCCAAGTAAAGTATTAAGTTAATACTCCATCCAGGAGTAAGATGCCTGACTACAGTCATTATCTAGACGAGGTTAGATCCAGGTGTCCTTGGCTGAGATCTTGTCCTTTGAGGCTTCAGGGCTTTATGCGCCATTACAGGCCTTCGTGAGGATTAGTGACTTACAGAGGTTCTTACTATGATTCCACAGCTCATCTCCAGACAAGGAGGCTAGGCCTTAGACAGACTCACAATAAACATGAAAAAATTGGCTAATTTAAGTCCTGCTCTGGGCTGCTTTGTAGTGGTCTCCATCACACTGTTTAGTTTGCTGTCTTTTTATAAGAGTTGTTAGCCTTTCAAACTGCATTTTATTGCTTTTCATCAGTACTGATAGCCCAAGTAGTATTCCTTCAATTAAAATTGTCTCTAACTTTGATAGCTTAAAGCAATAAATTTTTTTTTTTTAGGATTACACTTCATGTGGGCCTCTATATTGTCTGGGTCCACAGCCAAGAAGACCCAAAGTCTAGAGATGACTCAATATCTCAGAGATAAATCACCTGGAAGCTCATTCCACCTACTTATCTGGCATCTAGAAATCAGTGAAGTAAAAACTAGCATCTGTATGTGAGTTCCCTATGTGGTTTATATTTCTCATACAGTGATGGCTTCAAGGTAGTCAGACCTACTACATCATAGTGCCTCAGAAGACAAGGTTCTCCCTGTCCCTGTCCCTGTCCCTCTCCCTCTCCCTCTCCCTCTTTCTTTTCCTCTCCCATACACACATATAAGAAGAACTACAACAGAATTACTTTTGCTTTGTTGGTCAAAGAAGCCCTATTTTTTCCTGGAATTAAAAGGAGAAATTAAAGGGATAATTATCTATGTATGTAAGTAAGTATGTATGTATATGCAGCATATCTAACATAGTTGTACTACTGACTTAGGTCACTTTATTGTAAGGAATAGTTGATGATTACTTGTTTGATCAATTTTGCATGTCTATATCTGTTTTCCTGAATATACACTTAGAAGTTATCAGTATGTAATGCAACAACCATTGTTGATTCCCTGTCACCTTATCTGTAACTCAGTTTTGATTGTACTATTCTTATGCTACTCTGTGTCTGTTTGTTAATATGTTTTTGTTCTTATACTTTTAAAATAAAAAAAGGAGAAATTATACTGATATACCACTGAAATTATACTATTGGTAAGAAAAAAAGTGTGATAACTTGGAGTCTATTTTTTACAAACTCTGAAATTTGTGTCCCGACTACAATACATTTTTGTACTTCCCACATACATACTAGACTCAACATTTCCCTATAAGACTAACCAATTTTATCTCATGATTCTGTCAAGTGAAGGTCTAAGATCTTGTCATCTAAATAATATTGAGGTAGGGATGATGCCCCAGAGCCTTCTTCTGAACAAGAAGACTCATGAACTGAAAAGATCACACACACATACACACACACACACACACACACACACACACACACACACCAGAACCTATAATGTGCCATAATGTTTGGAGAGATACAAGAGACCATCATGCATATTTCCATTCAAAATGAAAAAAAAAGTGTGAGGTAAACCACAGTCAGGCTTCTTTAGCAACTGTGAAAGCTAGGCTAGTGCACATGGCCAGTTTCTTGACTAGGACTTAGTCCTAGTTCGTGGACATTGTTCTACACGGCTTCTGAGCTCATATTCTGAAATCTTGCTTCTCTCATCTATTGAAGCTTTCTTTTTCAAAAGAATCTACCACAATTTGCAGTTAGGTGCCTGTATTGGGCAGCTTTCCCATCATTGAAACACAGTAAACGACACTCAGCACTTACAGGAGGAGACAGTTCAATTTGGCTCACAGTCTCAGGGGGTTCAGTGTGCTTTCAGCTGGCTCTGAGGCAGCAACATGACAGCAGAAAGATCCAGGGGCACAAAGCTGCTCACTCTGCAGCATGGAAAGCAGAGCAAGGAAGTAGTTCCAGGAAGGAGATGACGGAGCCCATCTGTAGTACTCAAATTTATTCCTCCACGACCTGCCCCTACATACCCAGAAATGTGCATATTAATCTTCTGGGCATTTTCTAGTGCATTAAATTAACATACTATGATTAAGGATCGCAATAACCTCATTTAATCCTTACTAAGACATTCTTCTGACACTGCCCTTGATGTGGTCTTTGTCCTGAGAAGTTTGTTATCTTGAGAATTTGCCTTAGAAGAATGATAATGAAAAATTTGCTTTCTAACACAGTAGATCTATATCGTTTCCTTTAAATTTTAATTGAAAAGAACAGTTTATTTTAACCATATCTTATACACAACTTAAAAAATATTAATTGGTACCTTGTACATTCCAAAAGTACCCCACTATCCAATGCCACCTAATAATGGTCAGTCTTGTCAAACTTCCTGACATCTCACAAGGGTTACCTCTTTTTCTAGTTTCCCAAACCATTTTTGCCCTTCTTTTCAGGTTTCATTAATAATGCAACAAAGCTTTTACAACTTTCACTAATGGATTCCTCAAAACCCCTCAAGCTTCAGTCTGGCACCTAGCAAGAGCCAATGACAAAATTTTAAGTTTTGCCAGTGGAGAACTACCTTTTTTGTCTAATTCACTCTGCTTCATAGTATGCTACTGCAATGCTTGGTGGTTAGTATAAGATTTTTTAGGTTAATGCATTCTCCCTAGGTTAGGAATTCAGATGAGTGACAGCAGAAACAATGTCTCTCTATTCCAGTTTCCCTATTCTCAATCAGAAAGCCAGAAAGCCTTGCAGTGACACTCACTTGCGGCTCCTGAGTTCTGTGCAGAATGTAGAAATTCTACAAATTTTGAGCACAAAGGGAAGGAGCCTGTGTAGGAACTAAGTGGTTCCCAGTGAGTAATAATCTGGGGGTTCCAATAGCCTTTGGGTTTCTCCACCACTGTCTGCTGGCTGCGGTTCAGATTCAGAAAGCACTGTCCCTGATGCTCTTACTAATTTTTACACTGCATCATCCCATTCAACTGCTGCATCCCCAGACTGGACTCCAGGATAGCGATGCTTTGGGAACTGTGAATCTGCTCTGTACAGTTATTTCCTTTCCATCTCCCAATCTCCCAGCTGCAAAGGCATCCGGCAAAGGAAGTGTTTAAGTTGTCTAATATCTGTAACTATAAGTAGGATGACGATAGTTTTAACTTAACTAGAGGGAATCCAGGATTGACAGCGGTGTTCTCATTGACTCTCCCTGAGCTGTGTTTTACTCAGAACATAGAGTTTTGTGTAATTTCTTTATTGCACCCTTCCATAAGACTGATTTCTGATATTTATAATACTTCTAAAGATTTCAGCATTTCAACTATTGGCAGCATTTATTCTCCCTGCCTGTTTCCTTCTCTAATCATGAATGTCTTATTCTTCATTGCATATTTAAATTGCAGGTTAGTTTGTGTGGGTGTGGGTGTGTTTCTGTGTAGGTATGTGCATGACTGTGCGTATGTTTGGAGTAGAAAGTTACTTTAGTCTTGGTAATATGTATTTGTGCTGGACATACCAACCACTTCGATTTTTTAAAAATAAGTGAACATCTCAAAGAAGCACAAAGTGAAAAGCAAGTCACAATTCTGTAATAAGATTAAACAAACAATTTAGAGTTTTTATTCCTCTCCTATTTATTACACCAAAATAATTCTTTCATCATGAATGTTTCCCATATTGAAGATCTGATACTTTTCAAGTTAACTGGGCGTTAAGACCTATACATAATTTCTAAAGGTACACTAGAAAACATACTTATAAACAATTCTTGTTTTGTTAGAATAGTATTTTGTAAAAGGAAAATTATATATATTTTTATATTAATAAATATTTACATGTGTATGTATAAACAAAATAGCAGGGTGATTATTGAAGCACTTTTTGTTACCACTTCAAGCTTCTGTACAGATACAGACACAGAATTCATTCAAATGACTGAGTTTTCTAAACTAATTTTGTATCGGTGGTAATTATAAATTGCATACCAAGCTAACTCACAACTATCTTGACAATTTATGCAGACCTTATTAATCTTATGTAATTTTATTTTCCTAATGCTTGGCTACTTTTATACATTATAGAAATGATCTTTTCTCCTTAATGAATACAAATGACTTTGCAATATTTTAAACATGATATAAAACTCTCTACTCAGTAGGGCATTATGAACTCAAGAGTTCATAGTGGGGGAAGGGGACAAGGATGTCCAGGATATACTTTTATGAGTTACTCTCATTTTTAGTTATCAAAATGAGTATTATGATTATGAACATATTAATGGCTATGGGAAGGATCTTAGTAAAGATTTATTTTTAGTTATGATGTATACATACTGACTCTGAGAAAGATCTTAGTAAAAATTTATTTTAGTTATGACTTACTTAAGTGTATTTTTGTAAAAAATGTATAAAATACTTTAGGTAGTACAATAATATCTAATTCAATTTCAGATAATTCTGCTTTTCATCATATTTGTACTGAATCACTCATAAAATGATCTACGGAAAATCTGTTTCAAATATGATCTAACAGAACATTTTGATGTGTTAGAATTCCTGGTTTGTATTTTGACATTTTTGTTAATTGAGGAGGACAGGGCTTAGCTCATTCTTGACCACCCAGGGTACACAATCACGTCATAGATAGCTGTGTGTATTTTAAAAATAAAAAAGAAAAGATGGCCATCTGTTCTGAATGATTCAAAACGATGAAGAAAATTACCGGATCTCTCAAGGTGCTTCCAGTTGTGTTATCTTTTGTGTTGGGAACATTTAGGAAAATATTACACACTGAGAGTCAAGATGAAAATATACATTTTCAAATGTAAGTTACATATAATGCGTTTTTATTGTTGAGAGAAATAGTGATGAGGATGCAGGGATGGCTGTATTAGTCTGCCCTTATTTACTCTAGAGGAAGAAAATTTTATACGGATTGCCTTTTATGCTTACGTTTTAAAAGACACTTTAAAAAATAGAGTAATAGAAATCAATTATTTTATCATTCTGCTAATGTCCCATATCTTTTTGCAACCCTGTTATTTACACATAGGAAAAAATAAATATCAGTTGAGAGAAACATGGTATCTGTCAGGTGGTAAGAGTTAAATAATTCAATCCTATAAGCTAAGTTTCTATTTTGCCTTGATTACCAAATTCAACGCCCAGTTTTATTCATTGCAAATGCTTGACAACAGCTTCTCTTATTGATTCCTTTGCAAATTCACAAATATCTTATTTTTTCTTGCACTAGAACTTGTAACTTCTCTGCCTTTTGTTGCTGAGTGAATAGATTGTATGAATATAGACATGATCAGAATGTCTAAATTGTGGCAGGACTTTTTCTAACAAAGATGAAAATTTTATTTACTTGAAGTTATCTGTTCATGTTGAATTTTGTACCAGATCATGCCAAGTAGAATCTTTTGGGTTGTAATGAGGTAAAATCTCTAGAATAAAAAATACTTGAAAGAACTATCCTAAGGATATATTTAAGTACAAGAATAAATGATCTAAACATTACTAACTAAACAATAAAAAGCACGCATCACCATTGCAGAAACAGGAAACGTTAAATAAGAAAAGATAATTTTGTTCTGGAGTCAAACAGAAATAGTAGCAAATAGCAATTTGATCTGTTTGCATTAGAGCAAGAACCTCTGTGATCTTTTGTTTAAATGGAAGCTGTGCTCAACTTTTTGATGAATTGGATCTCTACCCCTCTTTTAATTCCAAGATGATTCCTTGAATAACTACCTAACAGTCTTTAACTCAAGATGCTTGCTACTTTAATCTCTGTATATCTCTAATAAATATCTCTAATATCTCTGTGAAGGTAACATGTAAGTCTGAATAAATTTTCAAAATAACTTTATTCAAGGACAGGAACCTACTTATGTTTGTGCATATGAGATCTTTTGAGAATTTGTCAAAGTATTTGGAATTAGAAGAAAGAGAAAAAGATACATGGGAGAAACTAAAGATAATATTTTAAGAAAAGCTATAGAGTAGTATTCTGGGCAGCTTTTAATATGTGAACTTTGATAAGCCTTTCATTCCTGTGATACAATTTACTTACTCATGAAGTATTGTTCACCATTGCTACTTGATAATTATGTCCACAAATGAGATTGATTTTTCTTCATGTTGGTATTTCCCAGTTTCTGAAAACTTATTTTAGCCTTATACAATGAATTTACAACTAATTTATTTTAGCCTTATATAATGAATTTGGGAATTCTTTGCTTTAAGAATGTATTTGTATCTGTTTGCTCCTTTAAGATTTGAAATATTCATCTGTACTTTTTGGGTGAAAGAGAACCAAAAACAAAAGGTTTTAATTTTCTCACTTCCCTGAGCCTTGTTTTCAGTTAAGAGTGTTCATAGAGGTGTTCACTTTATTGCATCCAACTAGATGGTAAACAGAAAATTTGTCAAATGTGAGGGAGGATAACATAATTTTAAGAAATTCTATAGCCTGAATCAAGACCAGCAGTTTTCTGAAGCTGTTGGTTTCAAGCAGGAGCCTAAAGTGGTATCTTTCTATGGTCTGTTGGCCATTTCAGAACTTTAGAAATGTAATGGTCAATTCATTAGAAAGAAATAAATAACTAAACAAATTTTACTCTGCCCAGTCCCTGTGGCATGCCAGGCACTCCACCCGGCCCCCAGGACGTGTCGGGGCTCCACCCCACCTCAGGAACTCTGCCTGGCCCCTGGGGCATGCCAGGTGCTCGGCCCCGCCCCCGGAGCTCTGCCTGGCCCCCATGGTGTGCCAGGTGCTCTGCCTTGTCCCTGGAGCTCCGCCCCACCCCTAGAGCTTTGCCCAGGGCGTGCCAGGCACTCCACCCGGTCCCTGGGGCATGCCAGGTACTCTGCCCTGCCTCCGAGGCATACCAGGTGCTCTGCCCAGCCCCCAGGATGGCTCTGAAGACTCGCCTGAGCCTACAGACTTGGATGCGCTGGCAGAGCCTGGTGGTTTGCCATGTAACCCCGCCTACCCAACCAGAAACCCAACTGCTGTGAGGGCTTGACAAAGGATGCTTCTCCACCTCCTGCCATAGTAATTTGTGTATACCCATGTATTATACAGCACATTTAGAAGCAGCCAAGTCTCTTCCAAAAGAGCATGAGGGAGTAAATAAACCAAAAGTACAGTTATTACCAGTGGGAAGACCACTGACAGGGTGGTAGAACAACAGAGTTGAAGTGGAGAAAATTGAGTAATCGAACGAGCCATCATCTATATAACTAGTGATAGGGGTGGGGATGACATTATGTAATGCAATATCCAGTGGTGGCCCCCTACTATTTTCTCTGTAATTTGGTGTTTCCTTTACTGTTTTTGTGTTAACAAATGCAAAGACAACACTATGTAACGCAGTATACAGTGATGGTTCCCTGCTGTCTCCTCTGTAATTCAGTATTTCCTTTATTGATCTTGTTGTAAGGAATACGAAGATAGCATTATGTTATACAGCATCCAGTGCCAAGTCCCTACTACCTTCTCTATAACTTGGTATTTTCTGCATTGTTTCTGTGTTATTCTGGGTTCTTTTGTCCATGTAACAACAGGTTTGGATGGCAAAAAGTAGCTTTGGGCAAGCATCATGGTCTTCTTTTCTATGTCTTTTAATGTAAACAAAGTCAAACACTACATAATTTTAAAAAGTTAGCTAGGTGTGGTAGTGCACATCTATAATCCTAGCATGCTGGAGGTCTGAGACAGGAACTTGTATGATTCGGTGTAGACTAGGCAATTTAGTGACCTAGCAAGAGCCTATCTTAAAATCAAGAAAAGGGTGACTGGGTGTGTAGTTCAGTGCAAAGGCTCTGAGTTCTATCTCCTGTGCCACAAAAAAGAAAAAAATCTAAAGCTTTGTCTTTATCAGATGTTAAAGCATTAGGAAGTATAACACAGTAAAACCTTGGTTTGCAAGCATAATTCATTCCAGCATCAGGCTTGTCATCCAAAGCACTTACATATCAAAGCAAATTTTTCCATGAGAAATAATGCAAACTCAGGTGATTCCGTCCTGAACTCAAAAATGTTCATATAAAATGATTATAATACCATAATACAGAACTAAATAGTAAAGAAAATGCCAAATATACAGAAAAATAAATTTATCTGTACTTATCTTTGAAAACCTCCATGGCTGCTATGAGGGGGACAAAAGAAAGGAAAGTTGGTGTGTAGGGTGACTTTCACTATCTGTCTTAGGTAGTTTTTCTTGTTGCTGAGACAAAATGCCTGACACCCAAAGTTAAAGGAGGAAATGTTTATTGGGTTCACAGTTTATAGAGGTTGCAGTTCACAGTTGGCTGGCTCTACTGCGCAGTGGCATGGCAGAGGGCATCATAGAGGAGAAATAATTCATGGCAGGCTGAAGGGAGGAGGCAGCAAGGTGACAAACAACAAGCAGCAGCTCTCTGTACCTTATGTCTCATCCAGACTACCCATCCTTAGGTTAGGTAACACTCACACCCAGGGTGGGGCACACTAAATCCTACCCAGAACTATATCAAACCAATCAGTGGATTACTTAGTAATCACACACCCTTGAATCCAGCATCGCACACTGTAGATCTAGCCGCCTCTGAGAAGTCCCACCTAGGACCACATGAGACTGGGATACATCTAGATGTGAACCAGAACACTACCACTAACTGAATCACTTCTGTTTATTGGCTCAATGGAATATTTTTCCTTTTGTGCAGTTTTAACAAAGAACCTGTCCAGTGGTCTTTGCTTTTGCCTCCTTTAGAGGATTTTGCAGAAATGTGTTATTGCAGTGTCATGAAACAGATTCATCACTTGCATTGCTACAGCGTTATTTGGGTGGTGCTTTTCAAAAACGTTGGCGGTCTCCACGTTTCATACAGCTCCCTCATCTCAAGTGAAGTGAGAGATTCCTCTGCCTTCTCCTGCTCCTCCTCTGTAAACAAGATCTCCTGCATAGCTTCCTGCTGGGAGACATCCCACAGTCCTGCAGCAAGAGAGAACCACAGGCTCAGTAGTGACTGTGTGACATTCTGCATCATATGCTGCTAGCATTGCAAGATATCACTCATTTATCAAGTTAGAATTCATTAGAGAACTTTGCTTGTCTCACAGGACACTTTGCAGGATAACTTAAGTCCAAGATTTCATAGTACTTAAATGTTTTAAATATTTGCTTCTTGCCTGTCAGATTGTTGTTTAACTCTGGGGCACTGCATGAACCCCATGATAGCCTGAATAAGTGGAAGGTGAACCATGTATGACCTTTGCAATAGCATTTTAGACTTAACAAGTATTGTCAAATCATTGTTTTATTTGATCCTTGCCAATGTATTTTGAGTAGCTTTGTTAAAAATTACTGTTGGCGTTTAACAAATGAAGGGAGTGAGTTTGCCAAAGTGAGATGACATCTTATGTGGAAGAGTTGAAACTGGTATTCACACGTCTCTTCAAATATAATGATGATTCATGTAACACAGGAAAGTAACAGCAATAAACTCTAAAGACATGCAGAGCCAGAAAGGAAAATGTGATTGTAATAATAAAAATAGACATTAATGAAGTGTGTGTTCTGTGCTTTAGTATCACATCTCATTTCATGGTAATAAAAATTCCATGAGGGAGAAAAACTTATCACCAGTTATCAGATGTCAACTGCAAAATGCTAATTAATTTCACCAAGGCCATAAATCCAAACATTTTGGAAGATTAAAATAAGATTTTCAACCCCAAAACAATCAAAGTAAAGACGTCTTAAAATTTAATAAGACACTGTCTTCACAGGTATATATTTTAAATAGTGTGGCAAAGTGTAGCAGTTTATCTGAAAGTTGAAGACATTTATATTAAGTACCTGTTTGTACTTGCAGTGTCAGGTACTTGACAGTTGTTCACTGTTGTCTGGGAAATAAAACAGTTAAGAACAATATTCCATAATTTTAAAAAATCTTCAGTGGGATATCTGTGTCACAGTTTTTTCTTAGCCAATTGGGGTTTAAATTAGTTCCACTTTCTCTACTACATGGTACAATTAAAGATTTTTCTGACCTTCTAGCATTTCACATCTATTATGTTGTCCTATAACATTAGAAAAAAGAAAAAACAGAAAGGAAAAAGTATGTGCTGCGTTATGGGATATTGTTGCTTTGAACATTTAAGTCAGAATTTATGTGGAATCAGATTAATTTTAAGGGACTCCCTGTGGGTTCTGTTTGTTGTTTTGGGGTTGCTTCAACAGTAAACTCCCATTATTTATGTTTATTAATATTTAGAATGAACTCTGCAAGGACAATTTTCATTTGAGTTATAATTAGTCTCAGCTGATGAATGCAATAACTGATTATAAACAACTTTGTGAGATTTTATCAGTGTCGTGGGAGAAAATGTTAGAACACTGTTTCAAAGTTTTACCTTCAAAGATCTATTGAAATGAGCTTCAGCCTGCATTAAATCTCAGGCAGATCATACTAAATTAAGGTTCTTTTTCATAAAGTTATTTGAGCTTACATGCTACTTCGCTTTTCTAAAATCCAACTCACATTCCTTACATCTAAAATTTTTAAGCGTTATTATTATCCATTTCTCAATTTAAACATACATTCTCCTTGAAAAAGTCACAAAACACAGTAGTATAAAGAATTACAGAAATATTAAACATAAACTTGATATGCAGAGGTAATAATTACTCACTTTTCAGTATATTGTCTTTTATTAAGATGCATGACGACTTGCATTTTGGTGTAGTGTACAATTTATATAACTGAGTTACCATTTTGCATACAATATCCCCTTAATCTCACTTAGCATCACAATAAGTGTATCTAGTTCTTTTAGAAACTGTTTAAAATATTTTTCATCCTAACTAATCCATATATACCATATTGGATTTCAATACTTCATTGTTATACATTTAAATGAAGATTTAATTTGTCAATGTAACACATGATAGTATAATAAAAAGAATACACTTATTGGAGCAGAAGACTTTTTGCGGCAAAGCTTGCCACACAGGGTTTAGGGCTTTTCATAGGCATTTAAAGTTGTAATGCAGAAAGTTGTATCTATTTGAGTACTGATCAGTGTTTTCGAGTGCCCTCCTTCAGATAACTAAACCACTGGTAAAAATATTTGTACATAGGGTAAATGTGTGGTTTTGTATTTACTATATTTTCTTCAGGTATTTATGGAAAAATGTCTTAATATTTCAAATGACTATAATTTGTCAAAATCTTTCTCATTATAATTGATTTATATTTCTTAAGTCTGGATTCTACAGAATTTTATATAACATATGGATATTGCTGGTGTTCACAGAGATAAAAAAAAAGACTTCTTGATGTTTTAGTGTTTTCCTTTCCTTTCCTTTCCTTTCTTTCTTTTTTTTTTTTTTTTTTTTTGAGATAGGGTCTTGCCTTATAGGTGAGGCTGGTCTTGAATTTGGAGTGATCTTCCTGCCTCAGCTTGCCAAGTCCTGGGACTACATGTGTGCACCACCATGCCCAGCCTTGATGCTCTATTAATAACTTCAATACTGATACATATTTTCTTCTTGCTTCCTTTGGGTTTGTCTTATTACTTCATTATTTAATAAAAAGTATAGTCTACATTTTTATTCTTTCTATTTAGACATGGTCAGAGAAAAGATTAGTTCTGTGGAGATATCTATACATAATTGTATTTTTCTTTAAGCATCTTTGTAGACTTGTGTGCCATTACATGCAATCTTTATTTCATTGACACTCTTGTATTGTGTTTTCCACAACTGTAATAATTTCTTTCCAGGTACACCGGTACAACACTCTTCTCTAGATTTCCACCTTTCATGAAATCTCTTCAAACTTGTGTCAGGGCGGAATGCTTGGTCTTTGCTCTCTGCAGCTCTGTCTGAGTCTATCTAACTCAGCGCTGTAATTTCAGTTAAGCAGCATGCGTAAGACCCTTCCATCTGTAGCACGAACTTTGACTTTGTCGTTGACTTCCTCAAACCTACTTGAGAAAGCCATTCAGGTTATCTATTATTAATTTCCATATTCATGAGAGAATTCTTTTCTCAATATAAATATCACCTTCCATTCTACTCTATTTTTTTGCCATTCACATTCAATCCATCAGTGTTATACTGTCATTCTACTGTCAGAACAGTTTTCAAATCTGTCTTCGTATACTGTTCTCTTCTTCAACCCGTATGACTGATCTTGAGCCAAGCCGATCTCTTTCCATCATATCTGCAAATCTCCACATGCTCTTCTGTTGGAGTTGTGATCCATGTGCCACACGTCAGCCCCACCAAACGGCCTCCAGTGGCTTGTTGCATGTTAAGATATTTCTTAAATTTCCTCCTGGCTTGCTATGAGGAATGATCTGGTACCCGATTATTTATTTTCCTCATTTCCTAGCATTCATTATCTCGGCTTTCGTCCGAACTTTTTTCACTTTGTAATTCTAGCCCAGGTGGATTCTTCCCCTAATCTTACTTTTATCAACTCTTTCTCCTCAGTTAAGTCTCAGCACAAGGTTTCTATTCCCCCAGCACCATGACTGCCCTCCTTACACTATACTTCCATCATTCTGCTCCTCATTAACACGATTTATTTGGGCTACAAATATTACCAGTAACAGAGTTATGTATTTATCTTAAATCTTCTTAAATGTTCCTCATTGGAATACGATTTTAACAGAAGCATTATCCAAAATGCACATTAGTATATTTCTACTTGAAGAGAAGAAAAAAGTGCAATTTCTACAAATATTCGAAGCAGAAGTCTGTTTATAGATTTTATTAATAGATAATGACTCACTTCAGGCCGGGCATGGTGGCGCACGCCTGTAATCCCAGTAATCGGGAGACCGAAGCAGGAGGATCATTGTGAGTTCAAGGCCAGTCTGGGCTACAAAGTGAGCTCAAGGCCAGCCTGGACTACATAGCGAGTCCTGTCTCAAAAAGACAAAAAAAAAAAAAAAAAAAAAAAAGCTAACTTCATATTACTTCAAGCTATTTCTTTAACAAGTGACATTAGTAATCAGTGCCTCAGTTCTATTTTTGCTCAGTCTCCCACTTCTGATTGTTTATTTATGTATGTATGTTTGCCATTTTCAACTCTATTTTCTTTTCCGGCATCTAATCCAATGGTCTTATATTTACATTTTGTATCATAATACAGTAGACAAGACTTTCTGCTTTAGAAGATATTATTTATTTTTGTAACTGACAGCTGCTATCCGTATTTTCTAGGCTTTTTAAATGAGCTGTTCAGTCACTCATATGAACCACTCACACCTCCCCATTTTTGCAAATGTCTTAAGGGCTTTGGGTATTTTCCTTCCTCTTGTGCCTTGCTTGTTCTTAGTAAAATCTGCACTTTTCATTTAGTATCATTGTTAGCTTATTTCATATTTTATTTTTGTGTCAATTATTATTTCATTAGTTATTCATCATATATAGCTATTTAATTGGCTCATCTTATTTTAAAATTTAGTATGATTTTTAACATCTCTTCCTTCTGTTACATTTGATCTTTCTTAAACATGTAATTCTGCTATATCCTTAAATATTTCAAAATAGATCTTGTTAACCTTTATATTTTTCTGTATTTTTAAAATAATATTTTAAAAACTAAAATTCTAAGGAGATATTTATCTAATGGGAAGGTTTTAATCAGTAGTTATTACAGCTAAGTCCATTGGTTTAAAGAGAGGATTCATGTATTTCTATAATTGTTATAACTTCGCTTTTTATGATCACTGCTGTGATCTGTTGCATGTCCATATTTTACATGTTGTAAGGTAATGACTAAGGTTAACTTTCTCAAGGTGCACATCTTGTTGCTCTGAATCCAGTCATTGAAAAGATTGTCATTTTTCCAGAGAAATTTGTGACACCTTTATCAAAAAACCTAATACCTATATGTGTATCTATACTATTTTTATTCTCTATTTTGTTCTGCTTCAAATATTTATTTTTGATATTAAAATCTAAGTATTTCTTCAATTCCAAAAGAGTGGATTCCATGTGAAGTGTCTCCCTTCAGGACCAGTGTGGGGTCGGTTGCAGGACCCACCCTAACCCCCGTGAGTAAAAACACCCATAGATGATCAATTTCCTTTTGTTCTGCTTATCCTCCTTTATACTTAGAATCACTTCTACTAAATAATATACTGTAAATATCATGTAAATAGTAGGTATACTCCTTTGTTTATGGAATAACAAGCTTCCCTGAGCTCTACATATTCAGTAGTTTTTAAAAAAAACTATTTTCAACCTGTCCTTTGTGAAATGAACAGAAACAGAGGAGTGATGATATACCACTTGAAATATTTCCTTTCTGCCATTTCCCAATCCTTTTCACTGGGAATTCTTACCTATTCTATGCATTTGATCTTCTTATAATTTCTGCTTCCCTAACTATTCTTTCATAGCCTATAATTCTTAATTTTTCTATGCCTGGTTACATTTGAATGTTCTCCAGTTTAGAAATTTGTCATGCTGTGTTAATAAATTTAACTTTCATAGCCTCTAAAAATTTAGTTGGATATATTTTTAATTCTCAAATATTCAACTGGTTCCTTGGCTCTTTTACCCCTGTTTTGTATATACCTATTTATTAATTTCTATTTTATTTTTAGATTTTATACAACTATCTATTTTCTTTAACATTCTAATGTATTTATTGTAAGATAGTTTAAGAGTGTACCTTAATATTACATTTGTTTGGATTAAATCCATGTATTTGGAGAATTAATTTCTTCAATGCATCTGTGCAAATGAAAATTTTCTTGCTACTTAAAGTTATAAATTTCTATTCTTTTCAAGTGATACACGTGCTTACTTTTGTCCCTCTGTGCTTTTATTCACTGATGCTACCAAGTGCCTCGTCCTCCACTCGCCTGGCTCTGCTCTCACATGTGGAATCACGTATGTGTATGCTTGCTCTGTGGTGAGCTTGGGGACTCAGGTCAGGATTTCTTTATTTCTTTCTCTTTTGACGGTTTTGTTTTTTTACTTTTTATTAGTGTACATTAGCAGTGTGTAATTATCACATCACTCATGGGAGTTAGGCCGTGTACATGACCCATCTTAATTCCCTGTTACCTTCTTCCCCTCCCCTCTCTCATCTCTCCCTGTGTCTGTCTGTTCCTCCCCTGTGGAAAACATTATCTCCCTGTTTACTATTATCTGTCTTTTATCTTGCTCTTTATTTATATCTTGGGTTTCTCATATAGAGAAGCAATCTGATGTTTGTGCTTTGGATTCCTGTCAGTTAATGTCAATGTCTCAAAGAGCACCCATTTTTCTACGAATGGCGCAAGTTCAAACTTCATTATGGTAGAGTGCTACTCCATTGTGTATGCTGCACTTTCTTTATCCCTGCATCTGTTGATGGACATGTAGGCCACTTCCAGGATTTAGCTATCATGAATTGTGCTGCTACAAATATGGGGATACATGTAACATTGTGATATGATGCTTTGAATCTTGGTCAGATTTCTTAAGTAAAAAGGGATTTGCTCAAAAAGTCTTTGCCTACACCTACGTCTTCAAGAGTTTTCCCTATTTTATTTGCCAACGGATTGTTTCTTTTCTAACATTTAGATTTGACCCATTTTGATTTTAGGTTAGTACATTTTAAGAGATATTCTAATCTTCTGCATGTGGATGGACAGTTTTCCCAGCGTGATTTATTAAAGAGGCTCTTCCCTCCACTTTTCTGCCTGGTTTTGTCTCCTTTAGCCTCTCTGTCAAAGCTGAGATGGTTGAATGTATCCGTAGGGGTTTCTGCGTCCTTTCTTCTGTTCTATTCATCTACACGCCCGTTTTTTCTTTCACTATTTGTTTTTTGGATTTTTTTTTGCTAATACCATGCTGTTTTTATAGTACAGATTTCTGTTATAAATTCAAGTCCATGATTATAATGCCTTCTGTATGCACAGCTCTTCTTACCCAGAATTGCTTTTACTACTGTGGGTCCTTTCTGGGTTCCATATGAATTTTAGGATTGCTTTCTTTAGTTCTATGAGGAATATTATTGATATTTTGATAGGGGTTGCATTACACCTGTATATCACTTTTGAGATATGGCCATTTTGACATTGTTTCTGCCTATCCAGGAGCAGAGGATGTCTACATTTTCTGTTGCCCTCTTCCATTTCCTTTCTCAGTGTTGTAATTTCTGTTGTAGAGGTCATTTACTTTCTCAGATAGGTTAACTCCTAAGTGTTGAAGTTTTTTTGAAGCTATTGAGGATGATATTGATTTTCTAGTTTCTCACTGAATGTATTATTGAAGTATAGAAATGTTGTTGAGTTTTCTGTGTATCCTGCTACCCTACTAAATTTAGTTATTAATCCTAGGAATGTCTTGGAGGAGTTTTTTGGTATTCCATGTAGAGGATCATGCTATGTCAAAATAATGATAACTTTACACATTCTTTTTATGTCTTTGTCTTGCCTGATTGCTGTAACTAATGTTTCAACAACTATATCAAAAAGGAACAGTAATAGTGGACATTTTTGTCTTATTTCTGATTTTAGAGGGAAATGTTCAGCTTTTTAAAATGATATTGGTCACTGATTTTTCATAAATACATTTTACTACATTGAGATAAGGTCCTTCCATATATACTATTTTCAGGGTTTTTATTTCTCATGATTGAACTTTGGATTTTATCAAATTTTTTATGCATCAAATGAAATGACCATGTGATTTTTTCTTGCTTCTATTTATGTAATGTATTACATTTAGTGATTTGTATATGTTCAACCCTTCTTACATCCTTAGGATGAATCCTACTTTGTGATGATATATAATATTTTTGGTGATTTGTGGTATTCTCTTTGCTAGTGTCTTGATGAGAATTTTTACTTCTGTGTCAATAGAGAGATGGATTTTTAGTTACCTTTTTGAAATATATATATATATATATATATTCATAGATATTCACACTTATGTGATTTTATGCATTTCTTCTGTATTCTCCAATTTATTACACTACAGGTTCTCAAAGTAGTTACTGATAATCTCCTGGAGTATCCATTGTGATTTCATCTTTCATTTCTAATTGCTGTGGTTTGGTTCATTTCTGTCCTCTTTTTTTAGTAAGCTTGTTTAGAGGTGTGTCTCTTTTATCTGTCAGGGAACCAGGTCTTAGTGTCATTAATACTTTGGTATTTTTGTCTCAATTTCATTCATTTTCCTTCTAATATTTATAATTTTCTTCTGTGTACTATCTTTGGATTTCAGTTGTTCTTCCTTTTTCTAGGATTTTGGGGTGCATCACTAGGTTATTTAGTTGGACTTCCTTTTGCTGATGTGTGTATTCACAGCTATAAATTTCCCTCTTAGGTTTGCTTTTATTATATTCCATAAGTTCTGTAGGTTGTTCTGGTTTTGTCTTTGATTCTAGTAACTTCATAATTTCTTCTGTGACCCTCTGATTATTCAAGCAGGTATTGTTTAATTTCCCTGTGTTTGCATAATTTCTGTGGTTTCTTTTGCAACTGAGTACACTAAGTCCTCAATTTATGAATGAATTCTGTTCTGGGAGAAAGGTTCATAAGCTGGATTCATTCATAGGCTGACAAAGTGATCTTACACAGTACACTTGGGAAAGTTTGCAACTCGAATGTTTGTAAAATGGGTGTTATTGTACTAGTTTCATTGCTCTCTCATTTAATAATGTGTATGTGATAACTTCAATTGTTTTCCATTCAGTTAATCAAGCTCTATGGTCTAGTATGTGGTGTATTTTTGGAGAAAGTCCCTGGTACTGTTGAGAAAAATGTATATTCTGTTGTTTGGGGTGCATCTTCCTGTAGATATCAATAAATTTAATTTTTGGAAAATTTGATTCATTTCTAATAAT
This sequence comes from Dinomys branickii, assembly GCA_004027595.1. NCBI lineage: Eukaryota > Metazoa > Chordata > Mammalia > Rodentia > Dinomyidae > Dinomys > Dinomys branickii. The sequence continues at coordinate 109,290 of PVLD010000515.1, read as the reverse complement.
TTTGTTGACTTTTTGTCTAGTCCATGTGTCTGTGTGTGTCAGTGAGGTTATTTTGCCTTTTTGAGACAGTGTCTCACTGCGAAGTTCAGGCTGGCCTTGAGTTCACCTTGTAGCCCAAGCTGCCCTCAAACTCACAATGATTCTCCTGCCTCAGCTTCCCGAGTCCTGGGATTACAGGTGCATGAAACCATGCTCGACTCAGTGAGATATTTCTGTCCCCCATTATAATTATATTGGTACTTATCTGATCCTCTATATTCTGTAGTGTTTGTTTAATGAACCTGGACTAGCTAGTGTTAGTTGCATATATGTTTTCATAGTACAGATTTCTGCTATAAATTCAAGGCCATGATTATAATGTCTTCTGTATGCACAGTTCTTCTGTATGCATATATGTTTAAAATTATTATATCTCCCTTTTGAGTTGTTCCTTTATACAGCATGTAGTGAACTTCTTTGTCCCTCTTGATCAGTTTTACTTAAAATTTAATTTTATGAAATTAAGATAGTTACTTGTAATATCTGTAGATTTTTGTTTCATGAACTATTGTTTTGCATGCTTTGATTTTTAATCTATGAATGTTTTTCAATTAAATATGTTTCCTGTATAAAATGTATCATTTTTTTGGTTTACTCTGCCAGTCTAAGTCTTTTGACTGAGGAACTGGTACCATTTACATTTGGGACCATTACTGAAATGTGCCGCCTTTTTCTTGTCACTGGATGAATTTGCTGGTGCTGATTTTCTCCCCCTACCCACCTTTTGCTTAACTGCTCAGCCTTCCTGATGTAGGCACTGTATTAGATTCACACTATACATATAGCTATAATAATTGGCTAGTAGTTAAGTAAACACTGAATAATATAAATTGTGACATTAGAAAACATTAAAATTGAGGAGAGTAGAAGGGACGGTTTTTGTATGTTATCAAATTTAAACTAATATTGGCTTAAAATTGACTTTGTACCCATAAGATATTTCTACATAAGTCTCATCATAATGAAAACATTTAATACATGCACAAAAAATATAGGGAAAAATCAGGCATAGTGTTATGAAAGTAATTAAGACAAAGGAACACAGAAAGAAAAGAATCAAAGGATGGAGAGATTATAAAACAATGGGGAAATGACAAAATGGCAGTAAGAAATTCTAACTTACCAGAAATTACCTTAAAGTGTAATTGAATAAATTTGTCAATCAAAAGACATAAAGCAGCTAGGCATGGTGGAGCACACCTCCCAGCACTGCGATCCTGAGGCAGGAGGATTGCCATAGTTTGAGGCCAGTCTGGACTACATAGTGAGTTCAGGGTCAGCCTGAAGTATACAGCAAGATCCTGTCTCAAATGAACAAACAATATAGAGCAGCAAATAAATAAAACATGACTGTTATATATATTCCTACAAAAGACTCGCTTCTTCTTGAAGGCACATGTAAACTGAATATAAAAGGATTGACAGAAAAACAGCAAGAGTGGCTGTTCTTACAGACAAAAAATAGATTTTAATTGAAAAATCAATTCAAAAGGGTGACAAAAGGGTAATTACATAATGATAAAGAGTTAAGTAATCAACAGGATGTAACATTTGCAAATATGTACATATCCAATGTGGATTAATCCTAAATAGATGAATCAAATATGAATATATCTGAAGAGAGAAGTAGACAGCAATACAATAATAGCAGAAGACTTCAGTCCCTTCCACTTAACAATGGACAGATCATCCAGACAGAAAATCAGTAAGGACTGTCAGTGTGAAGAATACTCTAGATCAACTGGAGCTAGCAAATATACACAGAGCATTCCATCCAACAGCAGCAAAATGCAAATTTTTCTCAAGTACCTACAGAACATTCTTCAATATAATCACATTGGGCCACTGAACAAGTCTTAACAAATTTCTGAAGATAAAAATATTATCATGTATATGCTCTTACTACACAGATATAAAACCAGAAATTAATATCAGGAGGAAACTTGAGAAATTCACATATATGTGGAAATCAAACCACACACTCCTGACTAACCAATGAGTCAATGAAGAAGTAAAGTTCCTTAGCATAAAAATATGGAAACCAAGGTACTACAGCTTATGGAATATAACAAAAATATTTCTGAGAGTAAAATTTATATAGAAAAAATCCAGCATGATGAAAAAGTTCTAAAATAAACTAATTAAGCCCTACATAAGACGGAAGGAAAATAGCCAAGATTGCAGAAGAAATTGATGCACAGACTACAGAAGAGGAAACATCAACAAAATTGTTCATTTTGAAACAATAACCAAGACTGACAAACTTTCAGCCTGGCAGGACAACAAGACGGAAGACTCAGAGACATCAAATCAGAATTGAAGGAAGAGATAACTGATGCCATAGAAATGAAAGGGATCATCATACTTCTAGGACGACCAATTGGGTAACCTAGGAGAAACAGCAACGCCTGGAAACATACACTGATCATGACTGAGGAAGGAAGGAATAGAAACCCTGAAGATACCATTGAGAAAAGAGACTAAAACACTGATCGCAAACCTTCCTAACAAAGAATAAGACCAAATGGCTTTACTGGAAAATTATACCAGGTATTCACAGGACAATGAATACTCTTCACCAGTTATTCCAAAATGGAAAATAAAGGAAGAGTTTAAAACGTAAAAGACTAGCATCTTCCTGATCACGAAGTCAAACAGAACCACAAGAGGGGACTTTTATTCGGCACGTGGTGACTGTGGAAATGAGCAGCGCTCAGTTTTGCAATTTAATACATGGATCCAGCCGGCACCAATCACACTCAGTTTCACTTTATGTGTCTTTCCCCCTTCTCACCGTCTAGAAATCAATATTCTATATTCAGGTTGACTTTTTTATTTTTAACTTCCATATATTTGAGAGGACACATGTACTTATCTATTGCGGTCTGCTTTATTTCATTTAACTTAATGACCATTCTTGCTGCAACTGGCAGGGTTTCACTCTTTTTTATAGCTCAGTAGTGTTCCATTGTGAAAATAAATACCAGATTTTCTCCATTCGTTCATGATATTTATTCAAAATCGTAGCTACTGGGGAAAGTGGCACAATAAACATTGGAATGCGGGTGTTTCTTTGATATGCCAATTTCGTGTCCTTTTGGTATATTCTCAGGAGTAGTGTAGTTCAATCTGTGGTAGCTATCTTTTTAGATTTTTGATGTTTCTTCATGTGATTCTCCACAATGGTTGTTATTCCACATTTCTACCAACAGTGTGCCAAAGAACTCTTCCCTTTTTCCAAGACACTTTTATCAGCATTTGTTAGTTTTTGTTTTTCTGATACAGTCACTCTAACTGGAAGAAGAAATCTCATTTTAGTTCTATCATTTCTCTAATAATGGCTAATGAGTGAATGATGCAATATTAGATGTGAAAATACTAGATTAGCTAATGAAAGGATGATGATGACGATGTGTGTGTGTACGTGTGTGTGCATGTGTGTGTGTATGTGCATGTACACGCATGTAGCAGTCACATAGCTTCAAGCAGTTTAACCTTCATCAAATACAGAATTATACAAGCTACAATGATACACTTCAAATTTTAGCTTCTTATAATTCTTTCATACTTCAATTTATGCATTTATTGATTACTTATATTAATTTTTTGTTTTTAGGACCCTTTCATTGAAAAATGGAGCAAAAATTAAAAAGCAGTGCTGCAAAATTCACAGAAACTATGAGTATAACAGAAATCTGAGGCCTGTCATTGAACTGATGTGATAAAAACATTGGTTTGAAAAGGATATCCTGAGAGAAAATTCCTGGAAAATAACTATAATTTCAGGGTCAACATCACACTTTAAGGGTTGTAAACCTGGTAGTCACAAGCCAAAATCTCCAATGGGAAAAAATTGGTAATATGTGAGTCCCAGGGCAAATAAAAATAAACCAAGACCTGTCTTTGGCAGACTGAGCAGGTAGAGTTGGGAAGGTCCAAGACAGTAGAATTTCTGCTGGTCCGGAGGCTGGGGAGGACTATGGCAGAATCCCTCCTCCTTACCATCCCTCTTCCACTCTCAGGGGTCCAGTGTAATGAGGGAACCTCAGCTGCATCAGGAGAGCCAGGGCCCTAATCCCTACCCCTAAAGGGAACTCTCAGGCCTCGCTATGATTCAGATGAATCTTCTCATTCTTCTGAAAGGAGTTAGTGTCACTTGCCTGAGCTCCAGCTCCACTCCTGGGCCATCAGTATGATCTTTGCCTAAGGCACTTCCTCAGGTTACTATCCTGTCTCCAAGGAAAATCATCCTTCCCACCATCAAGGGAAAACATCAATATCAGAAGGGTAAGAAACCCTCAGCCTACACCCAACAGACAATGATTCTCTCATCTTTCATTACAATTTCCACTTTTCTAGATCAAGTGGATTGCTGAAAGGGGAAATCCAAGAAAGGCGAGAGATTTCTTTTTCTGAAGGAGAGCATTGGTGAAAATAGGCACAAAGATATTTATCTGACACTCTCTGATCATCTTGGTGGTTTACTGGTGATGGCATTCGCAGGAAAAAATAACGCTACTCAGTGGGCAGTTACTGGACTCCTGAAGGTTGCAGAACTTTGTGGAGGGATAGGCTCTGACCATCTGCACATTGTCAGCTGTGTGTACATTACCAGTGCCTCTGGACCACGCCTTTCTTCTACACTGGGCTAATCGAAAGGCCATGCGAGCCTCTAAGTGCAGTTTCCCCTCACAGACTAGGGTTACCTCTGACCTGTGGAAGTAGAATCCTGGAAAATACACCCTCATAAAGACAACATCAGCATCTCTTTGATCAAGACTCAACCAATGAGGTATGACAAAAAAACACCTGCTGACCCCACAGGCCACACAGAAAGCATGTGGAAAGCACTGTGGTCATAATGTCCGTGTTGGCTTTCTCGGCTATTCTGATGAAATGCCTCCTGCCTCTGCCCTCCTGTCCATCACCAACACTCACAATCTTCTCAGCTTGTTTGTTCACCAAAATTCCTACTCTCTCAGCCTTCAGGGATCTTACTTACCCGAAAAGACTCAGCCCCGATCATCACCCCTGGGTGCAGACACACAGAGCTCCACTCTGCACACACAGCTGTGGGCTGCGTCCATCTGGCTCAGGCCCGGTCACCGGATCTCTCCCATTCAGCTCTGCTGTGTTGGCAAGTGGTTTCCTGGGCCTTGTGTCTTACCAGCTTATCCAAGGAGTCCCAGAGATGACCTTTTCCACTTATTTCACAAACAGGCAGACAGAGCTTAGGACCCCTTTTTTTTCAGCAATGATGATGAAAACTGGAATTAAAAGTCACAGTGAAAGTTGACATCAACATTTGGAAAGAAAAAGAAAATAATGGCCCAGTGCTAGAAGAAATGAGCCTAAAATAGCACAGTTATTTAATCAGCACACTGGATTCACTGTGTGCTTATCAGCACACCAGATTTCTACAGTTCTGGAACCTGAAAGAAAAATCAGAAAAACTGCTAGGTCCTCAGCACCTCCCATTTCCTGAGTACTTGGGGGACCACTTTCAGCAGAAATGTAACTAGCTTCCCTAGGCTCTCCCCTCTCTGCACAGTGAATCCCTGGTGGCTGCTACCTGAATCTCTAAGAACTCTTCTGCTTTCCAGCCTCCCTTCTCCTTATTCAACAGAATTCCAAGTATCTGGAGAGTTTAAAGGCAGAGTAAACTGCCTCCGCTGCTTTCAAAAGGTTATCCTTTCCCTATCAGAAACCCCAATCCCTCCTTTGATTCTATCCATATCCTAATTCTAGTCTTCATCTTTAGGTCAGGACCAGACTCAGGCTCATCTCCAAATTGGTACCCTAATACTAATATCTTCTTCTCCACTCCACATTAGGGGCTATGGAGCATCTTGCCCCACATTTCATAATAGAGATAAGGTCTATTATGAATGGGCTTTCCACTCGGTGGTCCAAGAGCATCAGGAAATCTTCAATCCCTTCATTCCCAAGCTTTACTCAAAACAATTGGGCTGTGTCTATGCTTGCTGAGAGGTTTTCTATCGACTCCATGGGAAACTGGAGCAATACACTGCAGGACTAGCTGGATCTGGCCTCAGGGCCCAAGAGTTTTTAGAACTCATGGATATCCACGATGAATGAGCACGGATGGCTTAGGCAAAGCACAAGACCAGACCTCACAGTCCCCTATGTCTATAAGTGAATGTGACAAGAATCTATAAAATCTAGCCTGACTGGAAGTCAGCAATGCTTTTTCTATGCCTGACAATCATAGAAACCAGAAATCTGCCATCCTCAGAGAAATTGGGAACCTTTCCTGGGCTTCTTCAAAACCTTCCCTTTCTCAATACATGCACTTATTGTCCCTGGAAACATATGTTCTAAAACTTTGTGTGAAGCCCACGTGGGGCATCCACCTTAAACTCCTAAAGGCCATAGATCTCTTTAAGTGAAAAAAAGGCTCAACTCTGCCCGCTTCACAGCTCACCCATCACTCAGCAGCCACTTGTGTGTGGTGGGCCAACTCAACTGATGAGGTTGACAAGTTCTTGGGGAAAAAACCCTCAGGCATTTCTAAGAAAGGAAGTCAAACTAAAGGAGCACATTTGTTCCCACATCAGTGAGTCTTCTCTTTGTCTTTCTACCTATGTGTTTGGAGATCTACAATCCCTGACAGGAATCCCATCAGATGATAGCCTTGGGTCCTCAGACATACTCTGTGCTGGACAGAAGGAAAAGTATCCTTCTTGAACTTTCACATGCAATTTATTTTGTAGGAGTAGATCTGTCCTGAAGGCTCTGAGAGACCACCTAGAAATCCCTTTGCTGCCCAGAACCTGTGCTGCCCAAGATTCACAAGGTTTGGGTCTTCAGATAGACATTGAGAATTTCCACACAGAGTGAAGGTAAAGTCAGTATACTAGACTGAATATGTCCCACTGATGTATACCTTCCATCTTCTGATGACTTGCTCTTTGCTGTGGATAATTTGACTTCTGTGATATTCCACCACCATCTCCAGAGCATGTCTGTTGCCGTCATGTTACTCTTGTAGTGTTATTTGACCTCATGGCGCAAGAGCGCTGGATGCTAAGACACCAGCATGCAGAAGAGTCAAAGCAAGGCCTTTGCTACACCTCATGAGTGTGAAGTCAGTAGGAGTCCCAGCTCAGGAAAGCATGAGGAAAGGTTTGAAGAACTGGGGATTTCAAAGCCCTCCAGTTTTCTTCAGAGAGCCATTTCCAGAGAAGCAAGAAACACCTTCTTTAGTGGATTTGCCCTGAGAAAAATATCAAAGCATAGCAAGAGCCACAGAAAAAGGTAAACCTATGTTAGCCACTTCCTGAAGCCCAACACTAGCCAAAACAGACTGTGTGTGGACAGCAATGTCTCGCTCAAACACAGGAGCTCGTCACAGATCCTGCTCAGATGCTAGAAAATCAATTGGCACATCAACATGAATTTTGTGTCTCACCGTCAAACAAATACAAAGAGGGACATCATTCTCCAGTTCCTCAGTTTTCTTGCTACCTCAGGCCTTCCTGCTCCTCTGAGACAAGGAAAATGCCTTGTCAAGAAATCAATAGTCAGACTATGTAGCCAACCACAAGTATCACAGCTCTCCTGACACAGAGAGCAAATCACGGACCAATCATCCCTGAAAAGTGTCTGATTCAATGACGGCCACTAGGGCTAGAGACATCCCTAACCCTCGCTGCCCAGAAAATCTGCATCCCCACTCATCCTCTCCCAGCATGGACCAGCCTCAAACCACCATCATCGCTTTCCATGGCATTATCTTCTTCAGGGAAGTGTCTTGTTTACTCATCCTGAAGACGTTTATCCAGCCTTTCCCAGATCTTGCAAGCAAGATCATTAGTATAGCCCAATACACATATCTTCCCTCATAACAGGGTTATTACCCTTCTGTCTGTTCTGTGCTTACTATGGATTTTGCTTTCAGAAGCATGATAGAGGTGGCAGTGTCATTAGAAGACCATCCCCATCCTAAGTTCCTTCACTGAATATCATGTTTCCATAATCTCATCATTACAGAAACAAACAAACAAACACATTGAAAGCATGATGAGGAAAACCTAAGAAGAGCTCACCCAATGGCCTGTTTTGACCCATCTTTCCATTGCTCCTTCTACGTGAAACATTAAGTTCCTGTAGCAAACAGGTATACAGAGGTATGTTAGGCTAAAAATTCCCATCAAAGCTTCAGAAAGGGTCAGAGTCAAGTAAGTTCATATGCCCCCCCCAAAATGGGGTACTGTTTGGATGGAAGATGTTGGCCCATGTGTTAAGAAGCAGGAGAAATCTTGTCCTTGGATCTCTTGGTAGGGAACAGATGATGCCTGCCCCCAGGAATACCAGTACACACTCCTTACGAATGTCTGGGATGGAGATGGCCCATCCCAGACAGGCTGTAACTGTGTGTGCAGTAATTGAAAGTCAGGTGCCATGTACCAAAGATAAGATGTAGAAGCAGAACTGAATAGGTCAGAGTCAAAGAATGAGGCTGAGTAGCATGAGGACACCATGGACAGTACAGTGACTGGAGAACCCCTGACATTCCTCTGCCATGCACAAACCTAGATCGAAGGAGATATGAGAGACCAAATGTTTCAGCCTGTCCCCACCCCAGGGTTCTACCTGCGTAGCCCGCAGCCCCCGACCAACAGAAGCAACTTGACAAAGAGCAAAGCACAGCAAGAAGATTATATCCTTCATAGTATATTTGATAAGCTGGTACATATTAATTTCTAGAATTCTAGAAAGCATAAGTAGAAAAGAGGTGGAAACATTAGAAGCAGGAAATTTGAGATGTGGCTTGAACTACAGTGACTTCCCCATTTGCAGGCTGCCACATGGGAGAGACAGAGATGTGCAAAGGGCTAGGATAATGCAGCAAGTCTTGCCTGTCTCCAGCCTTTTCTTACTTCAGACCTCCAGAGAGGAGGCTGTCAAGGTTTGTTCGCAATTCTTGTCATGATTCTCAGCGTGAGAGAAAGGGGAAGTTCAGGAGTAGTTTCTGTTTTGTTCTCACTCTGCCTCCTCCCAGGAACACCAGTGCACGCTCCTTAGGAAGGTGGGACGGAGATGGTCTCTCCCACTTTTATTAATGATTCCTCATAAATAAAACTCATAGTCACCATCCTACTGTCTCTGCCTTTCTAGCTAGGTTTAATCTCCTCTAGGACCTTGTTCTTACTGAAAAGCAGGAAGGTCCCAAAAGCAGAAGGAAGAGCCGTTTCTCCAGAAAGCATCATGCTGCACACAGGGCAGCCACAAACTTAGCATTAGGAGCCACATTTCCAGCGTGCAGACTGACACACACAACAGTGGCCATGGACCTGTGGGGCTTGGCCGGCATTTGGAGGAAAGACGAGCACAGGCACTGCTCTGGTTGCTGGCGAGGAAGGCTTCTGGATGTGGGACCTGGGCTTGGGGCCGGGAGACTCTTTGTAAGCTCCAGAGCAGATCTAGGAGGAAGAATGGATAGACAAAATAGACTTCAAATAAAAACTGTCAAGAGAGAAGAAGGTGGTTATAAGAAACATCAGAAGTAATTTATCAAAAGTGTACAGCAATTGTAAATATGTCTGTAAATATGTTTTATGTAACTACAGGCTCCAAAATCAGAGTTTCTAATTATATAAAACAAATATTAACAGAAAAGAAAGAAGCAGTAATACAATAACATGAGGGAAATTTAATAGTCAATATCTCAATGGAGGGGTTAACTAGACAGAGACACAATAATAAAACAGCAGATTTAACAGCAAAGGGATCTACAGATATATATCCTTTCAAACATACATGAAACACATTCCAGTATCAATTGTATATTTTCCTGCCAAACAAGTTTGAACACATTTAAGAAGGAAATAATTTGGGAAAGGCATGCCAAATGGAAAGGAAAAAAGAAAAATCTAAAATCAGCAATTTAACTTTATGCCTTAAGGAAGTAAGGGAAAAATGAACAAATGAATCCAGAAGTTAGTATAAGGAAGACTGTAATGTGGATCAGAGCAGGAGTGAAAGAAATAGATAGCAAGGACAACAACAGAAAATAATCAGCAAAACTAAAGACTTTAAAAAGCTAAGTTTGTCAGGCCACTAGCTGGCTTAACAGGGAAAAAGGGAGAAGAGGGAAGTAACAAAACACAAACGAAGAGGAGACATTACAACTATCAGCACAGAACTACAAAGACTCTTAAGAGACCACTATGGACAATATGTGAAAACAAACTTATAACTTCACAAGTGGGTAAATTCCAGAAATACAAAACCTTCCAAAGATTGAAACAGAACATTTTGATGTATGAACAAGGCATTAAATTAATCAAAACTCTCACAATAAACTAAAACCCAGGACCTTACAGCTTCATTAGTGAATTATAGTAAACATTTAATGAAGAATTAACATCAATCCATCCCAAAATCTGCCAAAAAGTTGAAGAAGAAAAATTTTCTAGCTAATGCTGTGAACCCAGAATTAACCAATTATCAAATCCAGAAAAAGATGCTAAAAGGAAAAATATTACAAGCCAATGGTAATGATGAAACATTTTTATTTCAATATATACTGGAAAATTAAGATCAACAGTGTAATAAAAGACAAATTGGGAATTATTCTGGGTGCAAAGATAGTTCAATGTATGCAAATCAATGAATATATGACACATTGTCTGAAATGAAATGAAATAATTCAATTATTTCAATAGATGTAGAAAAAGTATTTCATAAAATTTAATGTATTTTATGATAAAAATATTGAACAAAAGGAGTATTTTCTTAAACATATTTAAGAAGAACTGAATCACAATGTAATTAAAAAAAGGACCATTCTAAAACTAGCATCATACTTAATGGTGAAAAATTGAAATCATTTCCATGATTAGGTAAACCACAAAGATGTTTCCTCTCAAAAAATAAACCTATACAGGAGAGATTGCAATGGTAGCTGCCAAGATCTAGGTGCTGGGGAAAATGAGATACTGGTAAAAAAGAAAAAAATACAAAGTCTTGGTTATGATGGTTAAATTCTGTAGATCCAATGTATAGTGTGGTGCTTTTAGTTAATAACATTATTTTATACTTGAAATTTACTGAGAGTAGATGTTGAATGATCTTCCCACCTCTGCAGAAACACAACTGGTGAGATGGTAGATACGTTTATTAATGTGCTCTAGAGGAACAGAACCAGTAGAAACTATGTACAATTACACAAAGGAGTTGTATTAGACAGAGATACGATAGGGTACACAACAGCCATGGGCTGGATCAGAGTGGGGAGAATCCACAATGGCCATCTGTATGCTGGAGAGCTGGATCCAGTAGCTACTCAGGCCAAGGTGATGGAAATCACAGAAAACGAGGAATCAGAGATGCAGCACCAATCCAAAGTCAAAGGCCTGGAAGCTCACAGGAGAGCTCCAGGCCTGAGTGTGCCTTGGAAGGCTAAAGAAACTGAAGATCTGGAGAACAAAATACAAAGATGACGATGATAAAAAGCATCGCAACACAAGAAGACTGGACCTCTTCAACATGAGGACTCTTTTCATCCTTCTTTTTCCCTCTTTTCCCATTGAGTCTGCAAACCTACAGTTGGTGCAACCCACAACTGGGGTGGGTCTTCCCTTCTCAATTTACTGCCCAATATGCCAGTCATCAGAGACATCCAACATTGTACTTTATTAATCTGTTAGGCATTTCTTCCTCCAGTTAAGTAGACGTATCACAGTTAATAGTCACAATCAAATCCCAGTCATCTTGAAAACCAGGCATTTTTCTTAGGCATAGTTAATCTCCCAATACAATAAGTAGAACCCAATTATACCTAATATAATACAGCTATCCTGTGTACTAATAGAAATGGCTGAGTTCCCTCCCAGAATAGACAGCAAACTTTTTCTTTGAGAGATGTTTATCCTTCTCCTGACATTTCATAACTTAAACATTATAATGTAGATTTAATGATATGTATGTGCAGATATTAAACCATTTAATGTAATGTTACAAAGAAAGAAAACAGATGTCAGCTTTATATATGTGTATACATGCAGAAGCATATTAACTGTCCTGGTTCCTTTTCTCTCATTGCTGAGACAAAATACCTGACACCTAAAATGAAGGAAGAAAAGGTTTATTTAGCTTACAATTCATGGAGGTTTCTGTCCATACTCCGCTGGCTCCAAGACAGAGTGGCACATGGCAGAGGGCAACAGTTGATGGTGGTGGAAAATGGCAAAAGCAACAAAAGCAAAAAGGAAGGAGTAGCAAGCAGCCTCTTTCCCTCCCTTACTGTATGCAAACTACCCAACCCTGAGGCTTTGGGGGGACATTCAGACAAAAACCTTAACATTCTGCCTCTGGTCCCACAAAGGCTCATGTATATCTTTATGCAAAAGACATTCTAGTCAATCTCTAAGAGTTGCCAAAGTCCTAACAGATTCAGCATTGCTGAAAAGTCCAAGTACCAAATGTCCTCCAAGATGTAAGGTGAACTCTTAGCTGTGAGCCCTTGTACAAATAAAAACAAAGTTAAACACATCCAAAATTCAGTGGCACAAGATAAACATTATTATTCCAAAACATACAAACAAGAGGATACAAAGCATTGGAACCAAAATAAGTTCAAAATCCAGCAGGAAAATCATTAAGTCCTTTAGCACCATGTGCAGCATCTGTGGCACATTATAAGCTCCATAGGGCTTGTATGACTCCACCTCTACGGCCCTTGTGGTGGTTATAGTTCCCATGGTTTCTCTCTTGAGCTTGCTTTGTCCCCTCCTTGCAGCTTTCCTCAGATAATCCACAGTTCTGGCTTTTCCAAACTGCTGAGGTCTCCACTGCTCTCACTTACAGCTTCACACACTACGCTCTCAGGGGCATACTGCATGGCTTCCCAGGCATTCTGAAATCTGGGTCGAAGCCTCTTTAACCTCAGAACTCTTGCATAGTATATGCACCTAAAATCAGTGCCATATTTATGATGCCAAGGTCTGGTCCCACATGGAGCAGTACCCAAGCTTTCTTCTCTCTTGGCTATAGGGGTTGAGTGCCTGAATCCATTCTGAATCCAATTCTGAGGAACAAATTCTCTATGCCACTGACATTTTGGAACCTGATGCGGCCATAGCTGCCATTCTGGAACATGGCACCCTGGTTTTCTCCTCAAAGTAAACTCTTTCATCTTTGCAGTTTTGAGGCATGAATGGGTGGAGACTTGCTGCTTCTTGTCATGCCCTCAGTTCATCTTTTGTATTCTCCTATTCCTTCTCAGCAATAGAGATCTCCTCAGATCTATCTTTGCAATGCATAACTTTATTGCAAATTCCTTTCCGGCCAAACACAACATTTTAAATTGTACTGCTATTCTCTTTGCTCTTGATTCTCAACATAAATCTGGCTAAAAGCCCCCAACAATAGCCATGCCACTGCCTCAACATTCAACTGTCTTGAAATTTTTTTGCCAGACTAATCAGTTGTCTGTTCTGAATGTCAGTCTTCAGCAAATTCTCTGGACACAAACAAAATACAGACAAACTTTCTGCCAAGCTACAGCACACATTCTCTGGAGCCTAACAACCAGTGCAGTCCTTTTTCCCAGCAGAAACCTCCTGAAACTTTAAAATTTCCTGATTTTTACTTGCAGGATTTCTATCATCCTTCTGGTCTTCCAATCTCTGACCAGAATCTCCCATGCAGAATAACTGAAGGTGTTCCTGGTCTATTCTTTCAGGCAACATCTCCAGGCCTTTCTAAACATTTCCCACAAGCCATTTCCAAAGACTCTTGAACTATATGGTCAGGGATAGTCGCAGCAATAACTCACTTTTCTGGTAACAAATTCTGTCTTGGTTACTTTTCTCTCTTTGCTGAGACAAAATACCTGACACCCAAAATTAAGGAAGGAAAGGTTTATTTAACCTACAGTTTGTGGAGGTTTCCACTGGGCTGGCTCCAAGGCAGAGTGGTACATGGCAGAGGGCAACAGCTCACGGCAATGGAAAACAACAAAAGCAACAAGAGCAAAAAGGGAAGAATTCAGGCAGGGAGAGCAATCCTCTTTTCCTCCCTTACACAGCATGTGGGCTACCTGCCCCAGGGAGGGTGTAGCACTCACACTTACAATCTCAACATTGCACCATGATTCAATCATAAACTTTACAAGCCCGTGCCATGACTGATGAAGCCTTAGGGGGACATTCAGACACAAACCATAACATTAACAAAGCAGGAAATAATACTTATGACAATCCTTCTTTCTATAACTGGCTGTGCAATCATAGCGGGCACTTGTAATTATCTTCTTCTACTACTCATTTTGTGTTCCTGTGGCCTTCAGCAAACACCTCAGCAGGTTGTAGTCTTTACCTAGAAGGGTGACACAAACCCTTGTTACTGAATGGTCGACCCATTTGTCATCCTGCCTGGACTGCATTGTTGTAGATTTCCATTTATTTTATTTTTTTATTTCTTTTTTTTTTGTTTTTTTTTAAATTTTATTTTAAAGACAAAATAATGGAGACATATGAACCAGAATAAGCCATAAACAATACAGAAAATACAAAATTATACAGAATACAGTAGGGAATTACCACTGGATGTTGTACTACACAATGTTATCTCCATATTAGGTAACACAAAAACATGAAAGGAAATACCAAATTATAGAGAAGATAGTAGGGAATTTGCACTGGATGCTGTATAATATAAAGTTATCTTCACTTCTGTTAATACAAAAAACAATTGAGGAAATACAGAATTATAGAGAACACAGAAGGGAATTAGCTCTGGATGCTGTCCTACATAATGTTACCTTCACCTTTGTTACTCAGCTACACAGATGGCCCATTTGATCATTCAGTTTTTCTCCTCCCTCATCTCCATTGCCCTACCACTCAATCAGTTATCTTCCCTGTGATAATAACTGTACTGCTGGGTTTATCTATACCCCTGGACTCTCGCCTTGGGAAGACATATAGCTGCCTCAGACTATACTGTAACATATATGGATGTATACAAACTGCCATGGTCGGAGGTGGAAAAGCACATGTACTCACAGCGGACCGCCTAGCTCCACCCCATCGCTGTGCTATGGGTGGGGGAGGGTCCAGTCCATGAGGCGCCCTCAGCGGGGCCCTCAGCAGAGCAGCCGCAGGGCCCACAGTGGGGCAGCCATGGGGCCCACAGCGGAGCAGCCATGGGGCCCACAGCAGCACAGCCACTGGGGCCCACTGAGGAGCAGCCGCTGGGGCCCACAGCAGAGCAGCCTCCATGGCCCACTGCAGAGCAGCTGCAGGGCCCACTGTGGAGCAGCCACGGGGCCCACAATGGAGCACCCTCCATGGCCCACTGTGGAGCAGCCACGGGGCCCACAGCAGAGCAGCCGTGGGGTCTTGCAAGGTTCATATGTGCAAGCTGTAAGGAGACCCTCTTGGTGCACACATTAATAGTTTGGGGTGAGTCCTGAAGACCGTAGATTCGTCCCATTGTTGCCAGGAACAGGCAGTGCTTGCTCAAGCCGCCGAGGCTCAAGGTGCTCCCAGAGAGAGTGCAGGGTGGGAGCTGAGCCCCTGCAACCCAGCTCGCGCTTCCTGCCTGATGTTGGAGTGAGAAAGGTGTGGAGCCACGTGATCCACCTCCATCTGCATCTCCCTCCTGCTGCGGTGCTGGAGCCCCCGTCCACTCCTCGGCCAGATCCCCAGGAGCCGCCGCAGCTCACTGCTGAGGTTCCCTGCTGCTCTCTGCTGGTAGCTGCTCACCCTGCTGAGAGGCAGGGGGCCACCATCTCGAGGCAGGCGCAGAGCCGGGCGTGGTGCGCTGTGTACTAGTTGCATTGATTCTCTCTAGGCACTGATTAGAAAGGTTGCCACAGGGTGGGGACTCTGCCCCAGTGGCTGCTGCAACCTCTCATTCTCACAATGGGTTCAACAACTGCTACCAACTGCCACTGCCCCCTTTCCTGGCTGCGCCCTCCTCTCTCCTGCCCTGGACCAGCTCTCGGAACTCTGCTCTCCTCTGGCCGATTTGGGAGGCTTCCGTGAGTGTGGGCCTCCGAAGCTGAAGCTGTGAACACCAGAACGAGGGCACAGCCCATGGGTGTGCATAGAGCAGTGACTTCCTCCTTCTCCTCTCCCTCCGACTGCGCCATGGTGGATCTCCGATCCTTTGCTCCAGTAGAGGTTTTGCTTAGTCTTTCCGAGGGGTTCAATTCCCATTTCAGATCCTTCCTGAGTTCAGGATACCCACCTCTTTCCTTTCTGTCCTTTGTCTGAGTGGCATTCCTCTGGAAGGTTCTCTCTGTTGCCTACCTGGTCGTCATCTTGAAGTTCTTTCGTAAAATTTATTTAGTTATTTGTTACTTTCGAATGAATTGACCATTACACTTCTAAAGTTCTGAAATGGCCAACAGACCACAGAAAGATAGCACTTTAGGCTCCTGCTTGAAACCAACAGCTACAGAAAACTGCTGGGCTTGATTCAGGGCCAATCCATTTATTTTAATAACAGGGCATAGTAATGCTTGGAGCTGTTCCAAGGGACCTCTTATACTCCAGAAACATTCTCTACCTCCACTGGGGGGTAGTAGTACAATTTTCCTGTAGTAGTCTAGATTAGTCACCCCACCAAACCTTTAACTTCTTTTTAGCCTGGTGAGTCAGAGGAATGGGGAACCCAAAATAGTCCAGGAAAAGTCTTAGCCTCCATTTTGATGTAATTATTGCCACATTTCATGTTAGGTGCCTTCTCTGATCTAGGAATAAGACTTCGAGGCCAGCAAAGCATAAAGTTAACTGTTGCAATTATTGTGTACATCCATCAAAGCATTTGTATACCAAAATATCATGTTGTAGGTATGCTGGCACACACCTGGGTTCCAGTGTTTGAGAGGCTTAGGTAGGATGAGCACCAGGAGTTCAAGGCCAGCCTGGGCCACATAGTAAGGCTGCATTATAGAATGAGACCCTATCTCAAAAAAAGATGATGAAAGAAAGAAATGAAAGGAAGAAAGGAAGAAAGGAAGGAAGGAAGGAAGAAAGGAAGGAAGGAAGGAAGGAAGAAAAAAAAGAAAGAGAAAGAAAGAAAGAAAGAAAGAAAGAAAGAAAGAAAGAGAAAGAAAGAAAAGCGAAAGGAAAAAAATTCTGCAAGAAAATAATCATGTTGTATAACTTACTTAAATGTATACAATTTTTGTCTGTTTGATACAGCTGGAAAATCATGGATTTACATTAAAATGTACATCAGAATTGATGACAAAGTCAGCTGTTGAAGGTTAGAGATGGGCTGGGGTTACAGCTCAGTGGTGCAAGGCCCTGCCAGGCAAGCACAAGCCCTGAGTTCAATTCCTGGTACCAAAAAAAAAAAGTTAAAGAGATGATTTTTCAGGTAAAAATAAGAGACAGATTAAAACATCATATAAATTTTTAAAAATTAAATGCAAATTCATAGCGCAGCATTCAATGCTTTGATTTGAAATACAAATCTTTTTATTTTAATGCATTGTTTACCTGACCTTACTTTTGTTAAAATTTATTCAAGATTTAGAAAGTTTCTATTTCCTTCTAAAATTTGTTTGTGATCACTTATAAGGATTTTGTGTTCTAAATATCAAAGCACAATCTTGGGTTATCAAAAATATACTAGTAAAACTCATCTCTAGATTTAATATAATGTGTTATTTAATTATATATACTTTATATCATATAGTGTGTCAACCCTCCCAATACTATCTTTTGTCTATACATCAGCAGGTATTTCCATTCAGTTTCACATTTCACATATTGAAATTACCTTATGTACATCTCTAAGAAAAACAGTCCTTTCTTTTTTTTCTAATAAGGCAAGATCAAGTCATTTTGGCAAAGCAGGTATAGCAGTTGTGTCCATTTTAAACATGTAAAAGTTGCCTAGTATGAATTTATTATACAGAAAGAAATCTCTGCTTTTCTAAAATCTGCCAATGGAAATCCTGAAAGAGATCATATTTAGCATCTTGATATACAATGTTAATATAGTAGTAGCTCAGCCTACCATTTAGCCACGGGACAGTTGGTAGATATAGACTTAATCTGACATATGAACAACCATGCTTGTAGTTTATCTGTGGGTTTAGGGATTTAGTAGGGAGTAAAATTGACACCAGAGAGAACAGATATTAGTACCGAATGGAGATGAAAGAATTCTCATTACAAAACTTGTTTATGTTTTTCTATCTGTGATCAGTATAGTAATAAAAATAATGAAAGCTGTATTTTGGATTGAGAACCAAAAGAATGAACTGCAGCTGCATCAAGTGGCATGGAGATTTGCACCCTGTTGCCAGGCCTGACCCTGCTTAGCTTCCAAAATCAGACAAAATCGGGCACCTTCAGGATGGTATGGCCGTAGACTCCAGTAGGTCCAAGAGAGGAAGATCTTGGATTTCAAACCTTAATGTCATCATTTTATGGTCCTGTGTTGTTTAGTGGTGGGTATGTTCTAAGAAGTGCTTCACCAGGCAATGTAGTCACAGTGTAAACATCATAACTATACTTGAGCAAACACAAGGTAAGTAGGTCAGTCACTCCATGTGGCCTTTGCTGCAGTCCAGTGTATGGTCAGCATGAGATGCTGCTGATGTAACATGCTGTCCTGTGTAACAGTAGACTTGTTTTTGTAAGTCAGAGCACAGTTCATTTGAAAATAATGACACAGGGCAAAGTACAGCAGAGTATATATTTAAAACAGCAGCGCAGTCACTCATTACCATTATCAAGCACTGCATGCTATACACTAGTGTATGTGCTCTACTTTTATATAAATGGCAGAAGAATAAGCTCCTTTTACACCAGCATCACCACAAAGATTTGTAATGCTAAAGATACGGTTACAGATACCAAGTCATTAGACAATAGGAATTTCTTAACTCCGTTATAATCTGATAGCACCACAATACCATAAGTAATCCATTGTTGGCTTGAATATTATTATGAAGTGCATGAGTATACTTACGCAATATTTAATTTTAAAGACAATGATAAACAATAAAAATGATACAAAATTTCAAAACAAGTTATAGGAAATTAACAATGGTTATTATGTTGCATATTGTTATCTTCAAAGTAGTTGCTCAGATTACCAGCTATAGGCCTGTAAGGTTGAACAAACAGTATAAACACCAACTGTTCCTTAATACTGTTTATTAATACAAATAAAAATAATTATAGTATTTACCAAGAGAATGATAATAAGCAAAGTGTTTAAAACATAGCATTTTTCTGTCACATAAACATGTGTTTTATATATTCAAATTGGAAACATAAACTTTCCACCTGCAGCCCTACTACCACAAGCTTAAAGTAATCTCTTCCTCCTCTGCAATCCCCCCAAACTGAACTATTTCACTAGGTTGGCATTCAGCCTGTGCTACATTGAACTATGTTATTCTGGAGTTTCACTTCTATTCAACTTAACAGTAAGCTTTACCGGGACAGAGCATATAGGTTTATCATAATTTATACCTCAAATCCTCTTTTTCACTCTTTCTCATGTGAATATATAAATAGTTGTATATATACACACACAGACATACATACACACGTGTATATATATTCACATGGCATGTGCTAGGTGCTCAGTAAATGGTGTTTGAATGGGGAAGAGAGTCAAATATGTCTATTAATATGTACGGCAGGACTATATCTGGTCATATATTCAAAGTATGCAATATTTCATTACGTTCGACACTATTTAAACACAGGCTTGATGACTATAAATATTCCCTCTGTTCACCTGGAGAATGTGTGAAACAAAAATGTAAATATGTCCCGAGCCCTGATAAACACAGGGTCACTTAATGGAATTCGTTTCATTTGTTTGAAAATTGTGAGGTTCCCAAACCACAAACACACATTTCAACTTGATTTTAATTTGAGATGTATGTAAATAGTATTTCATTTTAACATCCAAAATTTTCTGTATATCTCATATTTATATTCAGAAGTATTGGGCTGAAAATATTGCTTTATATTGACTCAAAATATTGCCTACCTACCTTGAGGTCTCCTTTATGATTACTGAGATTAATTTAAAGGGCTGGAATCCCTATTTTCTTTAAATGGTCTATAAGTTACTTATTACTTAGCTTCTCTTCCTACCGATATGAAACTCAGTCCTCAGGGAGAAAAATAGTTATCATCAATAATGCCAGAAAATAACATTTTCCTCAACTAACCTCATGTCTCTCAGATTCTACCAGAGTTTATACAGGGAAATAAACTTCACAAAACTTTCCGCAAAGAGAATCTGATTTCCCTAGTGGTCTTGACTCAGGACTCCTAACTACCATGATGTGTGACAGCCACACGGTGTTCCCTTTTTCTTCGAGGTTTCTGGTTGAATTATCAAGAAAACCCATTTGCCTTCCTCAGTGATTATCATGATGTATCTCACTAGAAACGTGGGCACTCAGAAGCACATTTCCTAGGCTTTCGAAGCCTTACTATTGCCAGATGACAGGTTTTAAACTTGTAGGATATAATTAAAACTGTTCTTTTTTGAGGGTGAAAACGTTTGTGTTAATGAGAGCAAAGGAGGAGTGCTCTTGTTTCTTCCCTTCTTCTTACTGATCAAAATCTCATCATCACAGATAAATCTTGAGGCAAGATTCCCATGCTGAGAATGAATTAGTAAGGTGGAAGTAGCAGATTTCTACATGAAAAAGAAGCAAGGGTCTATCTTGCTAGTTTAGATGACATTACGCTTTCTGAATGTCACATGTGAATTTGTCACACCAGGGATACACTGCTGAGTGCCCAATACCAGTACAGATTGATTCCTCAGTAAATACTTTTGGAAGGAATGATGCTATGTTGACCAAACTGTGCTCTAACATGGAGACCTTTAGAGTAAGCTCTTCACTTAGAGCTTTACAAACTCTTAGGTTTACTTTTCTTTTCTTACTTTTTATCTTCTTATATACAGAGAAGATATCCTACTTCCAAGAGAACAGTTAGCAAATAATTAGGATTCATAAGTCTTTATGGATTGCAAGTGCTAATATTTTACCTGAACTATTCATCCTAGAAGGAAATAACATCTACACATATGGGAGACACTTTGCCACAGCACTGTAGTTAAGGTCTAAGATTACTATGTGTTATTAGAAACCCTTTCAAAGACTTCCAAAGTCTCGAAGTTTTGACACTAGCTATTTCTGGGCACTTATTTATTCTTTGCTGAAAATTGTGGTCAGTTATCTTGAAGAAATGATTAAATGAAAATAAAGGATAACATTCATCTCCCTGTGGTTTGGGTACCAACCTGGAGGAAGCTGTGGAAATTTCCTCTTCCACTACTGCCATCAATTATTTGTACCTATTAAAAATGTTTCTGTGATGAGGCTAGTAAGGTTGGGACCATGTCCTAGCCTTCTACAAACCTTTGTAGGTCACATCAATCTAAGGAGAGGCATCCCAAATACAGTACGCATTTTGAATGCCAAGAAAACAAAGCACACAAACTACCTCCCATGCAAATTAAACTAACAATATTTGCTAAGTAAGGAATAGATGAGTTTAAATGAATTTAACTCACTCTGTAAATTTTAGAGACTCATAGTGTGAAGAGTCAATGCCAGGAGATAAATCTAGAATTTCTGTTTTATCTGTTCTGTTTTAAAACAGATTTGTTTATTGAAAAAAATAAAAAAACAATCTTCATATATTAACAACAACCACAGTGTCCTGAACAACTCACCCTCCTTAAAAATGACCTCATTAATTTAAGGCAATTTATAAGTAGTAAAATAAAAGCCCTCCCAAGTGCAGGACTGTGAATACCAAGCACTGGCCTTTGTTGAACGGAATGTTCTTGGCAGCTTTGAGATAGCATTTGACCACTTTGTTCCTGCTTTTCTCCACTAGCCTAGTCAAGTTAAAGCCACATATCTCTTTAAGCATCTGGCAGGCAGTTTGCCTAAACTGCTTTATCTGAATTTTGTATCATCTCATGAGTTGTCAATGGGAGTACGGACACATAACTCTAAAGTGTCATAGAAAACCTGATATTTACTTGAAAACATCAACAGAATTCCTCCTGGCAGTGTAACTTTACAATAACAGTTTATATCTTTGGAAGGTAGAAGAATTCACAGGAATCCATTCATAACCACAGATGCAATAAACGAATCATACAAAATTTCAAGTGAATACTTGTACTGACTATCTGTTTGTTTTGGAAGATGTGATAAAATTTGCCAATGTTCTTTAGCTATAAGTAAATTAGAACTTATAAGATATATAAATTAAGCTAACACTAAAGGAAAATATAAAATATCCAAGAAATAAAAAATTATTTTGGATGCATGTTTCTCTTCTGATGAAGTTTATGAAAGAACTGTAAGAAGACCTGTTCAAAAAATATTTTGTCAAAGCAGAGAATAACTCTTTTCCGAATTTTCAAATGACTCTTTTCTCCTAGTTTCTCTGCCCTTTAGTCATTATTTTAGTCCATTTCTGCTGCCATTTCAAAATTCATCACACTGAATATATTTACAAAAAGTAAAAATTATTTCCACACAGTTCTGGAGGATGGGAAATCCAAGAACAAGGTATGGGCACATTTGGTGTCTTCTAAAGACTCCCTCTGCTCCTACAATGTTGAATCTAGATAGCTTGTGAGAAGGCAGGACAGAACAACTCCCTCAGGCCTCTTGGAAGGATGTTAATTCCATGCATGAGAGTTCAACCTTGATGTAATCTCTTCATAGAGATGCTAACTCTTGATATTGTGACACAGGTTGTTAAGAGTCAACATATAAAATTTATGGGGAAGCACAGAGACCATAGCGATTGTCCTACAGAGAGAAGCTACAAACATTAAGTGAATATTTTGTCCCCTGAGTTGAGCCAGATATTTGGTTTTGGTTTTGTGTTTGTTTTTTTTCTTTGTTCAATGTGTGTGTTTGCTTCTGAAAAAGCTCTTTCCTTGGCACTGAAATGTCTCTTGATATTTGCTAATGTGAAATCTGTTTTCTCATGGATTTCATGTATTTACAATGTTGGTGACAGAAATATCTTACGGTTGTATATTCACTTATGGGTTCTCTTCTGGTAGTGCTTAGCACCACAAGCAGTGATGACAGTCTACTACAAATGTTTAAATTAAGACAAAAGTTCTTATAGGGAGGCATATTGGCAAGAATGGCATAAGCGCGTTTGAAGTAAGAGTACTTTTGATGGGGAATTAATGGCAATTTAATAACAATAACAAGATAAATGTGTTTGAAGCAAGGGAGAATATTTTGAATATGTTTTAGGGGGAATTAATGGCAAGTTGTCTTCTTAATACATTTGTCATCTCCGGCCATAGCACCCTAAATGTGCCCAATCCTGTCTGTAGTACATTTTTTTAGTTTAAACATTCATCAAAGTGTTTGCTCACCCTAAATGATCAAACACATATTCCAATTTCTGTCAAATAAAAACATCACTGTGTGTCTTTGTCTGCTTTATTCATCAGATTTAGCACCTGGTCACTTCTAGCTCTTCCTGCAAGTCAAAATGGCCATAAAAGGTAAACATTTTAAAGTCATTCAGGATGTGGGGCAGCCATGATGGTGCAACTAACGACACTATTGAAGGAGAATTTCCAGAACTGCTTCAGAAAATGGTAGGAAATTGGGATAACCATGTCAGAAGCAATGGGGAGCATTTCCAGGGTGACTAATGGCAATAAGCTATTATAATTTTAAAAAATTAAACATGTACTGCATTTTTAATCCCATCATATATGTCTAATAAAAAGCAGGAGGATGGAGGAAGGATGTGAGGTAAAGTTACAAGGGGGTTGGATAAGAAAAGGGTGAGGAGAAAGGAGAGGAGAAGGAAAAGGGGAGGTAGACGAGGAAAGAGAATTCTGTCCAGCTCTGTCCATTCTCTTTGCACCATGTCCTTACAGACTGCATGTTGAAAACAATGTCACTGCATAGCATGTGTTCAAACATCCTCCTGTGGTTTTGGTTCCCTTTCACTTTATATTGTGAAATTGTAGAATTTCTAATTGTTGAAAATATTTTAAATCTTTGAGGTTTCAGCTGTTTATCTCCCAGAACACTTTCTTTTATTTTGCAAGCTCTAAAGCTGTTGACTATATGAGTTGCTTAACTGCCGACACAGATTGCAGGTAGAGGCAAGAAATCCAATAATACAATGGCAAGGAAGCTACACTTGGAGCCAAAACAGAGACTTTGGTCCACAGATACCCACTGCCACCAGTGTTGCTTTTAAAACTTCTAGAATTCTTAGCACTTGGTATCTGCTTTTATAATATGTGAATAAGATCACCAAACTAGTTAGGGTTAAGAGAGTAATATATGTATTTATGTATATTAACACATTTTACAGCACACAATACAATGGTAGTGAGTTTAAACTGAATCAGATGATTTTATCTTCTCTTGTGGTACTAGCTGTGCTTCTATAAAGAAATAGAACCAGTATAATACAATATACATAATATATGTGTACATATGTGTCTTTATGTATTTTCCATGTTGTTATACATCATCTACAATTTTAAAAATCCAAATGGATGTAACAGAGATCGCTTGGAAAATCTCACCACTCACTCTCTCAACTGCTTTATCCCCTACCAATTATAAAGAGTAGTAAAGTAGCAGTTATCAGACAGAGGGCACTCAGTCAAGCACCTCTATGTGCTGTGTCACTGAACACTCATCACTATCCAGCACTATCAGATCAATACCATAAGCATCTCCATTTTAAAACAAAACTGAAGCCCAGCCGTTTGGTTATTTGTCCATGCATGTAAGTCAAAGTAATGGCAAAGCTGTGATTCAAGCACAAGACTGTCTGGTGCCATGGCGTTCGGAATTAGCTATTATGCTTTTTCAACCTTTCATTAAATGAATTGTTTGGCAAGGAACAATCTTCCTGCCCAACACAAAATAAAAAGATAATAAATGGAGGAGTGTTTCTGGGCAAAACAGGCACAAAGAGTCTGATTTGCAATCGATATGGTGGAAGAGTATAAATGAAATGAAAGGACAGTAGGTCTGGAAGCATCTCGGTTCTGCACTAATAAGGTACAATGTCACTTTAAGAAATTCACAGATCTTTTTCATGATACATAAAATGGATAAATGTCCCCTCAAAGGTATAATTTGTTAGTGCTATGGTTTGTGTCTGCATGTCCTCCCAAATCCTCATGCAGTCATGGGGTGGCTTTTAGAGTTTATGACTGATCCATGATCCAGTGCTGGGATTATGGGTGTGAGAGTTATACCCTAGAGTGGATAGTTTGTATATGAAGGGAGAGAAAGAGGCTGCTGGCTGCCATTCCTCCCCTCTTGCCCTTGTTGCTTTGCTGTGTATCACCGCCATGAACTGTAGGCCTCAGCCATGTGCCACTGTGCCTCAGAACCAGCCAAGTATGAACTAAAATCTCCACAAACTGTAAGCTAAATAAACCTTTCCTTCCTTCATTTTGCGTGTTAGATATTTTGTCTCAGCAACGAGGAAAAAGTAACCAAGACAGTTAGACTCTAACAAAAATATACTGCTATTATTCTGCTATTATTGAGATTAGAATGTGTAAGAAAAAAGTAAAATAAGGTAATGCTATTGTTTAGAAGAATTTCCAAGTTATTTCCACATTGCTATTCTATGTTAAATTAATGATACAAATAGGTCTGAAAAAAGATAAAAACAGTGAAAACTGCTTGTAAGTCAAAATATTTTGAAGAGTCAGTATTGCACAGTACTCTGTGCAGCCTCATGTTGTACATAGATCTCTGTACTTGTCTAGACTCTTATCTTCCCCACTTCTGTGATCACCATTTAATTTTATATCTGTGTATATACAATATTTTTCTGATGTATAGGTTGTACATTTTAAACAAATGCAATACCGTCTTTAAAAGAGAAAGACAATATATGAAAATTAGTAAGTCTGGATGTAGGAGTTTTTCACTAACAGAAACTAAGGAAAAATACAATAAAAGAGAAGTAGGTGCGAATTTCAGAAGCTCTAACCCCCTCCGGTTTCTTCCTATATCTTACTTTATAAAGCTCCTCAAAACGTTTTGGACAGGGAATGTAATGTGAAGCTGAAGATTTTAATATCCCAGCAATGTCCAGGATTCAGTTTAGAAATGAGACTACAGGTTTTGTAAACAAAGTGAGAGAAAATCGGGTGAAAATTATGTGTATGTGATTCAAAAATAAGATCTACATTTGAAAAACAAGGTAGGAAAAATCAGCAGGATGCGAGAACCATCAGGTGTTAAAAAAAAGTTCCAAGCTTTAAAGTTAATTTAACTGGTGACTGTGATTGATATTAAGAAAATTTGTAAAAAGAAGAGTTTGTTGGAAATCTAGTAAGTGTTGAACTTGAACTAGTAGTTGGAACTCTAATGAGAAATGGCCAAAATGAAGGTAAAAACTTAGAAAGAGAACTTAGAATTACAATATATTTTTCTTTATTTTTTTCTTTTGAGGCCAAGAAAATGAATCCATGATGAAAGATGATCAAGAGAACAGAAGACAGAAATCTGGACATAGCTGAACTTGCTCATCTTTTTCCGGTTGTGAAGGGTTACAATGTTTTGACACCAAGGCAACACCCTTCTTGAAGAAAAGCGCCTCTGGTTAAGCATACTTTCTGTCATTGGTCAGTCCTTTGAAAAGCAAGCAATGAAGTGATCTTTTATTAGAAAAGTCACTGTTATAAAAGGATATTTCTTTCCAATGATTGGTCCTGTTCCCTTAAACATAATGTCATTGTTTTCCACAAATATAGTACATGATGTGACTAAAATGGATGAAATGAAGGATTTTAAAACTCATGAACAAAAACCATCATCTTTTCTTATTTTAAAATATGATTGAAGCTGAACATGGTGGCACACACCTGTAATCCCAGCACTGGGGAAGCTGAGGCAGGAGGGTTATTGCAAGTTTGAGACCAGCTTGGGCTACAAAGACAGCTCAAGTTTGGTCTGAATTGGACAGCGAGACCCCGTCTCGAAAAAGAAAAAGATAAAATATGACTGCAACTTTAATGTTTATACAGCTTTTGCCCATGAAGACTTTAATCCTACTGTAAATTGCTCAAGAAAACTCATCCAGGAAGTAGACACTGAAGATATTCTGGAATATCAGGTAATTTTTTAAAATTTCACCAAGACAGTTTTCACTCTATTTATGCTTCACAGTAGCCCAGTGTGCCTCACAAATGTTTTCCAATGAAAACTTTTCCAGGAGTGCTTCACAGATAACAAAAAAGAACAGCTTTGGAAGTTGGAAGCTCAGGCCATATTTCTCTGATGGAGGCAGAAGTCTTATTAGTTCAAGCGTATGTTTTTTCACTTTCTAATGAAAAACATAACTATCCTTCAAAAGGGAAATAGCAACTAAATCAAGCAATCCTCTCATTCTCTAAAGAAACCATAACCAAAATATATAGGCGTAAAGAAGATTAACTGTGTGCCTATGACTTTTCATGATTTAAGTGGTCAACAATTACTCTCTCAAAGAGCGGCAGACGTCTACCAAGCACTTCACTTCTGAATTGAGGAATAGGTCACTCACTTTTGAAGTCTGTGCCTCGCTGAAGTTTACTGCAACTCCATGGTTTCTGGGGACCTACAGATTTCAAAGGTAATGCACAGACATCTCATGGGGCATGACAGAAAAAACAAGGTAAACTTGACCAAAGACCATGATGTCCTGCCAGTTAGTGTCCAGGTTCTTCTCAAGTCACATTATATCTGTGTGATCTTCAGTGAGAACTAAGTAAAATCAAAAATATACTTATCAGTGTCTGAGTGACTTCTCCTCACAGGATAAAGCAAAATAAGCAATGACACTCATCTCAGAAAACTCTATATATGGGGTTCAGGGTTATATGTCGGGAGTTTACACCTTGAAAATTGTTAAGTAGAGTTTGAGTAGTGCATGGGATGAGAAAATGGATCAAGGTAAGAATTACAATGATATAAACACCACTGTGGGAGTAAAGTTTGTGTATGTGCCTGTCAATGTGTTACAAAAAAAAAAGCCATGTAATTAAGGTAGAGAGTATATGGGTAAGACTGGAGAATGTTGTCTAAGAGGTAAATTATAACTTGGTGTGAACCACGTAAAACAGGACTTACACCCACTACCTTTACTATCCGGATGACACATTCCTTAACTACTATGATGTTTGACAGCCATGAAATTGCTGCTATCTCCCACTGCAGAGAACTATTTCTGGCCAAAGCAGAATGACTTTTCCTTGGCCTTTGTGCCTCAAACTGGTCAACCTCAATGGTTGTCTTGTGTTCTAGGGTTCTTTGTGGGTTTTGGTCCCAGATGGACTTCAGTAAGATTGCCTATTTGGCTGCCACTTTCACTGTGCCTTCCTCTAGTTCTTCACCGTCTCTTTCATGAGAACACTCCTTTAGTGAATACACATCCAGAAGCTCTCTTGACAGGTCCTGAGTGACATCTAAAGCCTATCTTCCAATCTACTCATGGGAAAACTTTAATAAAGCCAAATAACAAAATTCAGTGACTGAGGAGGAACACCAAACTTGTGTTTTTCTAAATCATATGCCACTCATATTTGCCTTAAGACATATGGTTTTCACTCAAAGGATGCCAGCATTACAGTACTCCTCAGTAGAAGTCCTTCCTGCCATTCTGTGAGTAGGAAAATGTTTCTAAAACAGGCCCATATTTCTTCCACGGAATGAAATAACTGCCATCATTTAATGAAGACGAGACTAAATCTATCATCTTTATGCTCACATAACACCCTTTATTTTCACATAGAAACATAACTGAGAAAAAATGACATATTAACTATGAAAAACTTTCAGTAAAACGATGTTCTTTATCAACTCAATGCAAAAATGATTCCCATAACCCCATTTCTCATGTGAGCATTGGTTATAAGACCAGTGCATGGTTATAAGACACATTTCACGGCATTTGGAAGTATGGAAGTAAGCAGAGGTCACATTTTAAGCTTCGAGTCTTGGTAGGTGGTACCAAGAAGGATGTCAGCCCATGCACATTGTTGCTGATCCGTTACTCCTCCCCATGGTGTGAGACAGCATCTAGAATGACAGCATGTAGAATCTCCAGCCCTCATCTGTTCTCTTCCTTCATGTTTCCCAAGTTTTCAGTCAACTGTCTTCAGCTCTTGGTGAAATACCAGAGCTTCTCCTAAAAGTAATTCATGCAATTTTAACGACAGCCATAGTGGGACACCCAAACTTTCCATAGGAGAGACCCATACTAAGTGCCTGATAGTCATAGATAGAGACCCATACTAAATTCCTGATAGCTACTAACAGAGCATCCAGATACCAGGTGGTAAAAGCAGGGCATTGGACCTTATTATGGTGTAGAACTAAAGTGGCTCCTCCCGAAGCCTCCTGTGTTTGAAAGGTGATTGGGTCATGAGGGTGCTGGACTCATTCCTAGGTTCATCACCCAATGAGTGCAGTGGCTGAGTGTACTCCTGGGAGGCCAGACCTGGTCAGATGAGCTAAGCCACTGGTTGGATAACCTAGAAGGGTGCACTATTTTCTTTAGCTCCACCTTTCTCTGCTTCCTGGTCACCATAACAGGAACAACTTTCTTCCTGCATGGTCCTTCCACTGTGTCATCTCTGTCTCAGAGCCAGACCACCACGGACTGGAAACTTAAACCAAAAGAAACCTCCTTTAGGTTGGCAGTGCTGAGTATTGCAACTTAGAGATGAAAAAGTGACCAGACAGGCCACTTTTGTCAGAGGAAGGCCATCATTTTATTGTTACTGAAATAAACAACTATCCTGGGTAAAAAAAATAATTTTCCTTGCCCACATTTTTTCTTTAATAACCATCATTCTTAGACTTAACTAAATACTTTAATCATCATCACCATATTCCACTGAAGTATTGGCTCTGAACAACAACAACAACAACAACAAAAAATAGATTTTTCTGGACAAAGAATGCTACATAAAAAATGAAGCACAGCAATAAATACGTATTTATGGCAATAGCAGCTATTACTCTGAGAACTGTGAAATGGGCTTTCAAGGACACATATATAACCCTAGAGGTAAAGAAATACCTTGTAAGTCTTGGATATGTTTCTTAAGTTATCATGACCTCTCTGCATCAGGTCGCCCTACAAGGCAAGAAGGCACATACTCCTTGGTGCTTCCTCGGGCAAAGGAAATATAAAATGAGTGGGGAGAGGAGTCATAACTAATGACTATAACCACAGGATGAGTTCTGAGAAAAAGCAACTACAATAAATCATCTTATCCTCCTGATTATTGGTAAGTTCTGAACTGATCAGTTCTTCATGGAGAATCTACATGCAACCTTTTTCTCGGACTTTGTGCCTAATGTACTTACTACTTATTTTGAGAAGAGGATGAGCTTAACTAGGTGATGACTCCAATTTCAACTACTCTTCTACTGATGGCTTTATTTACTGAGCAGTCAGCATATTTCTCTGGATAGGATTACTGTGCTGGTGGATATCTGTTGTTTGTTTGATTGTCTGCACCTGGTAGGACAGAAAATAAGAAGCAATCTGATTGTGGTTGGTAAACTTAGGAGCAGGATGTCTTTATAGTCCTGCCTCATAATCATTCCATCTCTCTATTCCTGTCATACTCTAGTCTGCAGGGCTATCAATTGTTTTTTCAAGCTTTAAGATTTCACACTGTTGCAATACATTGATGATATAGTATTGCATGGATTTGATGATATAAAGTAGCAAATACTTTAGTAGCAATTACTTGATTTGCAAACAAGTGTTGTAGGGCAGAAAATACCACAAAACTTTCACATCTTTTAACATTATTGAAACTTACCTGGGCCCACTTGGCTAAGGCACTCTGAACATTTTATTGCAATCAGAAAAAAATATTAGTTTCCCAACAGTAACAACAGAGGAAAAGAAGAACAAAAACCAAATCAACCTTATTATCTTATAATTTGGTAAGCCAGAGATATAAGATTCTTATGAGATTAAAATCAGTGTATCACAGGTTACATTCATTCTGGAGACTTTTAAAGAAAATCCCTCATATTGTAGCATTTGTCAATAGCTGAAGCATAACTAATACCTTGATCAGAGCATTTAAGCAACGACAAAATACAAATGTCACCACCACCAAACAAGAGCGCATTTATCAACTTTGAGGCACAGTGGAGTGGCCAGATTTGAGGGACAGTGGTGCACAGTGGATAAATATTAAAGAGACTGGTGCGAAATAAGTTAGGAGAAGCAAAGAATGTAAGGCAAAGTTTGTGTCTCAGGTTGTTTGAATGAGATGAGGCATTTGTGAGAGGCATTTGACTGATTTTGATAAAAGACTGACAGACCCAAGAGTGTATTATCATAAGAAAATACAACATAAAGAACTATTCATAAAGTATACAGGATGAGCTATGAGTTCCTGAAAAATAACCTAATAAATTGCATATTTGTATGTAAACAGCCCTGGATTAGACATCAGGAAACTTGGTTTCATGACTGAATAGAGCAAATGTTTCTATATAGCTGGATCTAACTTATGCAATGATGAGGTTGTATGCAGAATGGAAAATAATATTTTTAAAAAGTCATTATTAAAGAAAGTCAGTTTCTCCCTCACTCAGGTTTTGAGGTCTCTAAGATCTCTTTATACCTTTCCTAGTTTATTTCAGTTAATTCAAATGTATCTGTAGTTGCTTTTGCCAATTCTTTTCCCATAGTCTGGCAGAACTAGTGGACAATATCTCTCTCAAATGAGCCCAGTGATTTCTACCGCACTATCTACTCCCATGGCCAGAGAGACCGTCTCCTTTACCTAACTTTACACAGCAAATCCTCCATGGAAGTAAAACCAAAGAATTCTGAACTTTTTGGAAGCTGGTAATTTTCTGTGCATAAAAATGTATTTTCATATAATAAAAGTATATTTAAGTTTTAGTGCCAAGCTGAGATTTTAAGGAAATATAGGAAAGTATCCAGCCTGAGACTTTCTTTTTTTTAAACGTCTGATCTTTGCTTCATATTCCTGATTTATTTGACTTTGGCTGAAAAGCTGATACTACTCTCAACCTTAGGTTTCAGTAGATTTGTATTTTAAAGTAAACCATCGCATGCAGCAAAGTCTGGCTGTAATATCGTAGGATGTCCCCTTCAGCAGCTCCACAGATATAACAGGTGGAAGCAGGGGCAATTTCAAATCCTTTTCCTTCGGCGGGTTTATTATAGTGTTATTACTAGTACTTTTAACACTAAAGTACATTTTTGTTGATACAATCCTCATGCTGTTTAGCTGTCACTGCTTTAGCAGTAAAATAAAAATTACTTAAAGTTATATTTAAATATTTATTTACATTGTGACAAGTTCCTTCCTAAACACTGATTTAGGCTAAATAATGTAAATGCAAGCATTTGCACAAGACTAGCAATTGTCTAGGTGATAATCTATCCCAAATATAAAATCCTTGGGAGACAGCACAGCCCAGTCAGGAGTCACTTAACCATGGGGCGGCATCCTCAGACAGTGTCATTCGGTGATTTTGACATCGTCTGCACATCAGAGTATACTTACATAAACCAGGGTAACCATAATGACTCTAGGGAAGTGGCAGTGAACTAACGCCATACGCGTTATTGTGTTTTTCTTTTAAGACAAAAGATGCTCATGTACAGTTGTTCTTTTCTAAACTAAAGCTTCAGTATTCAGGTTTAATCTCAGTGTTGGCCCTTTGTGACAGATAAGTGGGTTTAGGGTTGCAGTTTGGGATGCAGTCTCTGAAAGATCTGCCGTCTCTGTTCTAGAGGATATAATCTTGTGAACAGCCTTTGCCATATGTGCAGAGCCTTGCTAACTGAAATGTTAAGGTGCATATTACTCTATGCCTGCCAGGACCTGGCCTCATCTCTTAAATATTGTAACCACATAACCTTATTAGCTCAAATCAAGCATATCAGGATTAAAACATTACTCGGGAGGTGAGATTCTTTTATAAACCATGAGCAAATATCTTCATGGTGCTCATAAATAGTACTTCATAAGGAGAGAATTTTTTGTGACAATGTTCCTCAGAATAGTTTCTAGCCACGTTTTGCCAGACCCTTGATAAAGTGACTGGTACCAGAACTAGTATAAACAACCTCTACTGCAAATAGGTCTTTTATATTGGTGTGTTTCTGGAGTTCTATTAACAATCAGTGTGGCACCAAGCATACTGACACATGCTTATAATTCTGGCTACTTGCAGAGAGGACATAGGAGGATCACAAAGTCAAGGCTAATCTAGACAATTTGGTGAGAATCTGTCTCAAAATAAACACAGAGCTGGGAATGTGTGACAGCTAACTGACTATATTAACTTGAACAATAAATGGTCAACTAGACTGGATCAGCAGAGTTCTGGATGCAGCTGAGGGGAGTTGCTGAAGATTTGCTCCGATTCCCTGGACATGAGTGACATCAACCAACTGGCACCTGAATGGTATAAACGGGAAATGAAGAAGGAGTTTCTTCAGAGGAGCTTCGGGCTTCATGTTCACATTGTCCGTCCACTCCTGGCTTCTAATGCACACTCTTCAGTTGCCAGCATAAACCTCTCAGTCTCTTAGTATGGACTCCCCAGGACACTACCACAAGCCCCAGGCCCTCGTGTGGACCTCCTCTTGCCCTTTTCCACACCTAACTTTGTGGGCGGCCACTGTAAACCAGTCTTGTGAATCCTTAGGTATTTGTATGCCTTGCATTAAATCTGTTTCTCTAGTAACCCTGAATGAGACAGGACACAACTTAGTTCTCCCTGAATTTAATCACCAGTACTTCAGAAAAAGAAAAAGAATACAAAAAAGAAGATATTTTTGTAACAGATACTGTTTTATTCCTAAGCCCAAAGAAAAGTCCAGAAAACAGTGATCTTATTAGAAAAATAAGTAGATTATACCTTAAATAAAGTTTTAATATCTTACTTTCAATATTTTCTTTCTTTGGCTTTATCAGAAGAATCTGAACATAGATTTTCCACTCATATTATTATATCATAATAAAAAAGTACATCCTCGGAAATCTATGTGTTTTTAGTGATTATAACCAATGACCTGTGAAAAACTAAAGCCCAAATATAACATTACATAAAAATAGCATCATAAAATCATTACATTTTAAGCTGTGGGTTGTTAGTAGTTTTATCTGATTAAAAATATAGCTACGGGGGACAGTCATAGTGCTCACTTACTTTGTATGTGAACGTAAGTGTTCATTGCACCAAAGTAAATATCCAGGAAAGGAAAGGTGAATTATATGGTGTATGTGTATATAGTTTTATAAGAAATCCCTCAACATGCTTCCAAAATGGCTTTACAGTCAAAAGGATTCCATCCTTCAGGACTACTGTGCTTGGTCCTTCAGCTAGAGAGAGTGGAATTATTATTTTAATTTTTATTTACTTAACTTATTTTGTCTATGTTATTGACACTTCTGAATTGTGGTCTATTCCAGTACCCAAGATAGAATGTATATTAAATATTCCCAGACCACTGTTCACTGAGCCTTCCCGAAGCAGATGATCTCTCCTCCACATTTTAGAGTGTTGAGATAGCTGCTGTGTGTGTCCCGCTCAGAGTTTCAGCTGTGATTGGTGGTAGAGGTCTGGTGCAATGTGCTTCTTCCATCTTCTGTGGACTCAAAACCAACAGCCAAAGCCATTTATGTTTAATTCCCATGCATTTTGAGAAAACTCTTGGATTTAAAAAAAAACCAACCCAATCATGTTGAAAGCAAACTGGTTGTAGCTACTCTATACCTCAATTTCTGAGAAGGAAACATGTTTCTAGCAACATATGTGTCCCAACCTCTCACATTACAGGAAGATTCTACATTAGCAGCACTGAGCACTATGTGAGTGTATCAAGGGCAGAATAGAATTCACTTTAAGAATGAAAACAAACTTCCACATGGCTGTCTTTTTTCAGCTCTGTGCAAACTCACAATTTAGAATCAGATTTAATTGCAATGAGAATGTGCCAGCCTCCCCACCCACGTGCCCAAAGCCATTCTGCTCACACTTTCTTGTTTGGAGCACTATCCTTGTATCCCCTGCTTTGAAGGAACTCACAGGACATCTGTCAAATAACCCCACAGAAGCTTTACACCAGGGTGTTGAAAATACTCTCTTTTAAAAAATCTGTTCCAAAGCCACAACATTTTAAAATCAGCACCAGTAACTCACAATGCATTGCCTTTAATATCTATTAGTAGAGTTTAATTTGTCATTTTCACATTGCTTCCTAATAACTATACATCATCTAGAAGCTAGTAATTTATTCACAGTATGTGTACATTACAATGATCACTTTTATAGCTGTAGTTTATCTATAATGTTTATAACTAGGTAATTATTTGGTATAATTACACATGCATCACCAGTACTGTCATATATTAGGTATTATATGACCATTCATAGGTGCAAGAATACTTTTGGTATCCTACAAAAGATATTATCTTAAAGAAGAAACCTGTCTCAATAAAATTCAATGTTTTGTCAAAAACGTAAATGAATGAAAACCACTCTGTACCTTTAAATTTAGCTTTATTACACATTATCACTGAAATGTTAAAGTAATATACAGGATGAAAGCTTTCCAAGAGCTAAAATGAACACATTTATTTAAGGACAAGAGATAATGGCATTAGTTAAAGATACAGCTTTTGCTTACATGATTTTCTTTTCTTAGCACTTCTTTTAGCATACTTGGCTTAGAAGGGTAAAGGCCGATATTAAAGATCCCATGAATCCCCTTCTAAGAGGTAAACATGTTAATACATAGTTAGACAAAGAAAACAAATTTTGTCTAGTAATTAAGTCAATAGACAGTTGTTTTATGATTTCTCTCTTGCTTGGACCCATAGTAAAACCAATTTATATTTTGAACTTATGTTACAGAGAAAATTATGTTTCTATTTTTAATTTTTATGAGAATCACACACTGTGCTGTGTTTCTTCTCCAGGTAGTCCTCCTCCATAGCAGAGACAAAGTGGGTGAGATCTACTCCAAGGTATAAGTAACTCACCCAAAATTTTATCAATACTTAGGAAGAAAATCTCTGTACCTGACTTTGAAAAGTTTGCTTCATAAGGACTGCAGTTCATACTATGCAGTCAGATGTAGAGACTTTAGAGATTATTCATCTCATTTGTAATCCTTCTTTATAGAGCAAGAGGGTATTGTTGAACTCACATACACCTACCATAGCTGTGTTTTTACTCATAAAGCAATAACAATTTTAGAAAATGATTAATTTTAATTAACCATATACACTTAGCATTTTTACTGTGAATATTTAAAAAGACTGAAAAGTGGCATTAACCATTGGGACCTTGAGTCAAATTTAGAGCTTGTAATCTTGTTGCAAAACCTACAACACAATACTGATGTGATAGTGATTAGCTTGCTTGCTGTTATTCTTGGATTTCTGCCTTCATGGTACTTCATCAATCCTTATAAAGTTAGGCATGGTCATCTGTCTTTGTCTGGCTAATGGAACCTGGGTGGAAGTAACAGGTGTTGTTCTGGGCACAGGCATTTAGTTGCTGGACTTTTCTTCCTCTACTTCAGCAATACTGAAAGCAGATATTTGTATAGAAGGGTGATACTGAATAATCATATTGACAATAGCTAGTTTATCCACCCAGTCCTGTACAGAACATTGTATACTGTAGAAATAATTACTGCTTTTTAGACACTAAGTGTTTTGTACTTTACTAAAGAATAATCCATTTGATCCTGACTATTCCTATTGGGAGTGTGGAAGTAGGAGAACGACATTCATTGAGTGAGCCTAGTACTGTGTGTGTTTTTGAAAGGTTAATCAGCTAATAGTCATTAATAAACCATGCAGGATTGACATGATCCCTGTCTTCCAGAGGTATCATCAAAACAGCTGTATCATTCATCAGTTACTATGGCACGTTCTTTATCTTCTTTTGGATAGGTTCTTCTGTTGGTGTGCATGGTAGAATTTTATCTTTTCAATGCAAAACTTATTACCTATGCCATCAAGAGTAGGCATTATTCCCTAATATTCTTTATCTAGCTTTTCTAATTTTGGAAAAATATATGTTATCTCAAGAGAAATATGTTAGGGAAACCTATACCCTCAACTTTCTCTTTGTTGTTTCCTAATTAATTGGGAGTAGGTAAAAAACTGCAAATGATTCTCAAAAAACCCCTAAGAATAGCCAAGTAAATCACATTTCTTGTGTCTATCCAATATTCTCACATATTTAACTACCATTTATGGACAAGGCAATATGTTATACTGACCAGGCAATTGCTTGTGGGCTAAGAACGGTTATTGCTAATCTAAAAAGCTACTTATTAATTTCATAACCAAGGGCAAGTTTTCCTACCTCCTTGAGTGTTGACTTCTTTTCTTTTTTTTTTTTTTTTACTTTGAGCACTGATGCACCATAAAATTTCTGAAAGGGTTAGTTAAGATAATATACAACACTTAAATCACATATTGGATGTTATTATACACTACATACATGGAAACCAAGTTGGCATAAATCTATAATGATTTGGAGCATAACAATAGCATGGTATCAGTTAAATTGCTCAGATTATGCCATTACATCTTCATGATAACTCCTGAGACCTAGTTGCTCTTACACTAATTTCATAGATGAGGGATCTGACACATCCAGCTGTTAAGACTTGGAATTTTGTTCTAATTGATTTGTTCCCATTCCAGATCCTATGTTTTCACCTTATAATACTCTCAGTATAAATAACTATATTGCACAGAAGACCAATAAGATAGAACTCACACATTTCAGGATTTTTTACCTTGACTATTGTCAAGACAAGAAGAAATAATGCTTCAACCTGTGATGTGGTATTAGAAAAATCAAAATAAAATTTTCTAGAAGTTCTGAAGTAGGAGCTTTCTTCTAACCAGAGGAGATACTTTCCTGTAGAGGAATTTTCAACTTTAGAAGCTAAGGAAAGTGGGATTTTGGCTGCTATCACTTCTATCAGCACCCACATTTGTTATCTATTGCTGTGAGATCAAGAAATCAGTAGCTTAAAATAATCAAATCTATCACTTCATTTTTACAGCAAGAATTTCAGAGAAACATAGTTGAATGGATTTTCTCAAGATCTCTGATGAGATTGCATTCCGGATGTTGCCTGGTACAGGAATTACCTGAACACTCAACAGAGACTGAAAGATCTATTTCCTAATTGATTGCTTGCTTACCTCTGATATATCTGGATGCTTCCATCTCTTTCTACATGAACCTCATCATTGAACCGCCTGGTTTTACCCACAACATAGCAGCTGAGAGAAAAGAGAAGAAAGTAGAAGCTTCGGTGTTTTCGTGTAACCTGACTCAGAAGTCACAGTGTTACTTTTTCAGTACTCCTTCTAGCTTTGCCCACTGTGGGAGGGAGCGCGCCACAACATGGATGCCAGAAGGTGGAGCATCCCTGGCGCCATCTTAGAAGCTGACAACCACAGCTAACTTCTATACATAAATAAAATCATGCATCGCATTGAAGTACAAATTAATATAAGAGGCCAAGAAACTAAGCCACTAGCATAGGTATCAACTGTCAAAAAGTGACCTGGTAACAAGAAGTCAGGAATATCTGAAGTCTTTCACTTGTTATATCTTCCTTCCATGTCGCCTTCCTCACCAAAATTGTAAGTGGAATCTCTCTTCTAAATTCTCTTGAAAAATGTGTAATTTTCAAATGCTACATATTTTGTTAATCACTTTCTCAAACTACTTACTTATTCATATTTTCAATAAAACATTTGAAAATTAGGAACTCATCACTATCAGATACCAAAGAAAACAAGAAAGTTGTAAAAGATTCATCGAAAGGTAACGTATCAAGATCTTGTTTGAAAGAGAGCAGTAAATGCCAGTGATCCTTACTGGTGTCCCGGCATTTGGAGAAAAATTTTCTTGATAAGCCTAGAGAATAGGGGGTGAGTTAGGCCTTCCTATCTTTCCACAACATTGAACTGTGAAAATAAAGCAGGCTGAAATCTGTCACTTTATGGATTATTACCTACTGATCCCAGTGTTACTTATATTCTCAAATCATAGCTATTTCCTATTGCTTTGTCTGGGTTTTCACTTTTACGGGTCCCAAGCTTAATCAAATGAACTGCTGAAAGTGAAATCCTGAACTAGTTCATCTGCTGAACAATGAACTCAAAACAAGCCTAGGGCAGCAAACAGGATTTTAATTGCTTACTGCGATTTCTCCAGTGCCTTGCTCTCTAGGTGATTGTGTGACAAGAGGCCTCACCAAAGGCAGACTTGAGGGACAAAATGCTAAAGCAGAAATGATAACCACCAGTGTCCTTGATGTCGCCAGCATGGATTTCCTTGTTCAGGTGATGCTACTTAAGCCAGTCACCTGGACATATTAAGAGATTACGGACTTCTCTCACTTCAGAGCTCTTGAAATGGCACAGAGGGAAAGTAATCATATTATCCTTGCCATTAATAAGCACTTATTGAATGCCACCAGAGGGCTAGACATTACAAGAGAGCATCTATTTTGCACACATTATGAAATACATGTGGCCTTTACTTCAGAAACATATTAACACCATTGCTCTTTCTGTCACTTTTATTTTCATTTCCTATAGACTCTTTAGGGACATCTTAGGCAGTAAGAACTCCTTCGGATTGTGTTTCTACAATGAGCTTTCATCCTCCTTGTCATCTCATCCCAGTTGGGAAATATGTCTATTCCCAGACACGATCTCCTTCCTCAGCTTTTCTGCATTGTCCAAAGTGCAAGGATTCAATTCACCCCTGTACTGTTAATGAGAAGGGTAAAAAGTGACGAATAGCAATAAATGTCTGTGGCATTTGCTTTCACTTGCCCTCTAAAGCAGTTAATATTCCAAGTAGGCATCGTGGCTCTCACAGTCCGCTGGGGAGTGAGGCAGGAAGTCCTTAGTCAATGTATGTTATGCCCAGTGAGTTGGGAAGATGCCTCTGTGCTCGAGATGTGGGACCCGAATGCAGACAAATTGAGAAACTTTTTCGTGGCTACTTCAGCATAAACAGAGGAGGGAATTTGAACTTTGTAATCTAGCATAAACTGTATGTAACAACCTTGTAGATTAATAGAAAAGGAAAAAAATACAACACCAATAATTTTAATATTAAAGACTCATATACATATGCTGACTTTGTAAAATCCAAGATTGGGTTTACTTCTTTAAGAAGAGTGTAGCTTTAGGGAAAATAGTAAACATCCTAACCATTACAAAGAGAATATAATTGTGATTATGTTTTGTTGTGTCCGGCCTTGTGCTCTGACACTAGTTAGAGCTTGTTACACCCAAATTCTAAACACATATGCACAGAGCCTGAGGCTTATATAATTTTCAAACTCCAGAAAGGACATTTTAAATTAATTTTTATTTTCATGGTAAAAAGTTTACAATTTTCAAATCATTTTAAATGGCAAAATATAATATCCCTAGCATGCTAATCATTGCCTTTAAATATCTACTTAAAATAGCTAGACCAACCCTGTCACAAACTCAGAATAGTAGTTTGCCTGCGTAGTAGTTTACCTGTATTTTCATTCAACTATACTGTCTTACAGACATTTTTCACAGTTGCTAGCTTTCACTATTATAAATATCATTGCACAGTATTTCATCACATGCCTTATTAAAATTGATTCATTGCAATTTAATTATTTGACGCTTAAATATACTGTGCTTTGCAATTATAGATATCATTAAAATAAATATTACTGACAAACCAGATTTTTCTGTCTTTTAAATTGACTCTTTATGATATATTCCCAAGAATAGTTAAGAGATAATAACAATTGAAAATATTTAACATATTTGTTACTTCTTAAGTAATTAAGGAAGCAATGTATGGCTAAAACCAAATAGTTTTTAAATGTTCAAGAAAAAAATTAAATTGCCTTTATAAATCTATACATGGTGTTTTGTCTCACTAGCACTGTTTTCTACCTTTATCTCCACCTAATTCTGGTTGGAAGGAGCAATTTTTCCAGTGCATGTGTTTCAGATGAGATTCATGTTTCAGCTACAGGCACAAAGGATCTTACTCGAATTTGATCAATCAGCTCAACACATGGTCCCTAAAGCTGTTTTATGGGTTTTGGAATAGTAGCTCATCCTTCAGTAAAGTGTCCTAGAATTTATGTAGAAGCTACTTGAAAGAAATTCTCTTGTCTTTCTTCATCTCTGGCTTGCTCACAAGAAAACAGAAAATAGAAGCTCTAGTATACAAAATAGACAAAACAAAACAACCAATAAAGAAAAGCAAAGAGTGAAATATGGAGAAAAATGAAATCCTTTTCTTATTATTTGAATTCCTGGATCAAGCCTCGCTGTAAAACAGACTTATCCTTGGATGTTAGTTATGTAGGGAAAATTTCTGGATGAAATATTTTGACTTCGTTTCTGTTATTCAGACATTGAGTAATGTGCCCTTCATTTTACAACAGTGTGTGCATGCAGCCACACTGAAAGGTGAAGGTAATATGTATCACAAACTTCTACTAAGAATAATAATTTCAAA
This sequence comes from Dinomys branickii, assembly GCA_004027595.1. Lineage (NCBI taxonomy): Eukaryota > Metazoa > Chordata > Mammalia > Rodentia > Dinomyidae > Dinomys > Dinomys branickii. The sequence continues at coordinate 67,655 of PVLD010000515.1, read as the reverse complement.
GTCACTGTTAACATTTTAAAGCATGTCCTGCCAGTATAATTTTCAGTCACACGGCTGTACTTGTTGTGCTATCTCACACACACTCATATATGAATGTGTGTGTGTGTGTGTGTGTGTGTGTGTGTGTGTGTGTGTGTATGGTTTATTGCTTTAAATAGCAATAGATGTTAAATACTCTAAATTATCATTAAATCACAGCCTTTTGCAGATTTTAATCACCAGAAGAGTAGTTGAAGACATTGGTGTCCTACAATTTGCACAACTGATTCTCTAGTGTTAGATACTTATGATAACAATACATTTGTACTATTACAAAAGGGTGCAGAACACACATGCGGCCATCACTTATGGTTCCTTTTCATGTAAGTAAAGCTGTTTTCTCAAAAGAAATATTTAAGATAAGTAAAAATTTTTGTCTTTTATGGCTTTGTGTTAAATATTACTTTGTACTGTAAGGTTGTTGCATTGGAACCTTACTTTGGTAATTAAATTTCCAACCCTGCCTTTCTCCTATGCTATTGTTCATACTTTTGCTTTCTACTTCTAAATAAGTTTATTTTAAGTAACTTTTGTGTAATTAGCAAAGTGAGGTTTTATTTATGACCTAATTTCAGATTCTTGGTCTTTTAGCAGAAGAATAAAATTCATTTTTATATTGTTAGAAAGAATATACTTAGTTTTATTTTTATCATGCTATTTTATTGGTTATCCAATTTTATATTTTTACAGTTTTGGCTTCATTTTTTTCTCATCTTTTCTATATTTGCTACAAAATCCTGGTTTCTTTCTTGTCCTTAAACTAGTCATTTGGAAGGCATGTATCCTATTTTAAATTCTAGTAGTGAAGACATAGTTCTAAAGAAAGTCATCATACAAAATTTCTCCCTTATCATTAATACGAATGATTAAGAAAGCCTTTTTCAACGTTAGTGCATATTAGTTCAAGTAGTTAAGCAATTTTCCTTACTTTCAATCTCAATCTTATGCTTTTAAATGATTTATCCTATGTTTTATTATTTTATTCATTGTTACATTATTTTATTATGCACCTTAGTTTTGAGAAATGTTGACATCTTAATTGCTGTGTAAACATCTTGATAAACTATGTAGGTGACTATTTCTATTACTTTGATATTTGATTGTGTCTTTTACACAGTTCATTCACTTCCTTAAGTGCAATATTCCTTCAATTTCACAAGCAAAATATTTTCATGCCTGGGAGTCATAAATGATTGACTTCCATAATAAAATGTTTACAAGTCGTGATTTTTATTTTACTCAACTACAGTAAACTTCCATTTATTATTTTGAGCCAGATACAGATTTCTTTCTTCTTGCTTTTAATAGTTTTTTTTAGCTGTGCTTTAGATATTTGAATAAATTCTAATTTATTTTTGAAACTTAAATATAGCGTGATGTTTTATTGTAATATTTTTCACTTGTTAATCACTTTCCTTTTCACTGTGAACCTATTCCTGAGCAATTCTATCATTCCGTAATTCCTGAATGTTGCATTTGCTCTAGTGTCTTCCTTAGGAATATCATTAAGTGCGTTTGACTTTTTATTAGATATTATTATGTATTATTTACTCTTATGTATTATTCGCTTTTGCCAGTTTCCTATTGATCAGGTTTTGGATTTTATTTTCTTCAGTGCCAGTTTTTTTTTGGTACTGAGACTGAGCGCCAGTTCTTGATTTTAATTAATCCCATACTAATTCTAATACAGCTTCGTCTACTCTACCTAAGTTCTTCACTTTTTCTGATCATCCTTTTTAGGTGTTTTTTGTTTTGTTTTGTTTTGTTTTGTTTTGTTTTTTGCGGTACCAGGGATCGAACTCAGGACCTTGCACTTGCCAGGCAGGTGCTTATTCCACTGAGCTATATCCCCAGCCCCTGATCATCCTTTTTAATTGTAATTTTTATCTCTTTCTAAATTTTTTTTAGCTTAATATAAAAGCATATAAAAGAGTCAAAGAAACCTGAGAAACATGATTCATATGTTACAAATTCTGTCTAAAAGTTTCAGTACTTCTTATATTTTGAGTGTTACATTTTTTTCTATTGTATTTTAACATAAATTCCATTTTTCCATCCCGTCATTCATCTTGGAAGGGGTTGAAACATATCGCGATATTTTGTGTGCACAGAAATAATCTTAATAGTCACTTTGGTGAAATATCAGTTATTAATTGTGACACTAGAATACTCATTTCAAGTGTGAGGTTCAGTGGCCACATGCTAAGTTTTCATGCTATCTTTAATTGACCTAATAGCATAAAAAAGATAAGTATGTAGGTTAAAGGGATTGTTTTCAACATCATAAGAATTGTGTATTTTCTGCAACCACACATCTTGATATTTATGCAAGTAAGTAAATCTGGTTCCTTACTCTTTTCTAAAGAAGTTATGACACATCTCATTTCAAGAACTATCAGGGAAAATGTGCACCACACACAACCCAAAGCAATCCCCAACTTTTTGTTCCTTTCAACTATAATTTAATGAAGGCAAAACTTATCAAATCAATGACACTGATGTTTATATGAATTTCTTCTAATGGTCTCAACATGTTTTTTGGTTTTATAAATTGACAAGTGAAATTTTTATGAAGTTATGGTACAAAACATGAAATATACACACATTGTATGATGGCTAATGTGAGCTGTTTAACTTAGATCTTACTTTACCTTACAAAAGTGGGAATACTTAACATCTGCTCCCAGAAATTTCCAAGTGTGTTATAAACATTGTTATTATAACTGTAGTCAGCATAATATACAAGTCTTGAATTTTCATTAGGAAAATTTTGTGCCCTTTGATTACCATCTGCCCAATTCTCTCTGTCCCGGTCTCTGGCAATCACTATTTCACTCTGGTTCTCTGACTTTGGCACTTTTGCACCCTACACAGCAGTGAAATAGTGCCCCATTTATCCTTCTATGCCTGTCTTACCGCGTTTAAAATAATGTTGCTGAAGTTCATCCACGGTGCTGCAAACGACAGCATTTTTTTCTCTTTAAATATTGAATACTACTCCATTATGAATAGTAGTTCACTGAACACACATATTTACAGATATTTGTATATGCAAACTTTAAGGATTATTCCATCAATGCACACTTGGGTTGCTCTCCTATCTTTACTGTTGTGAATAATATTACAATGAACACAGGTTTTAAGGAACATAGGAGTGCAGATATCTCTTCAACATACTGATTTCAGTTTCTTTGGATAAATATACCCAGTAGTGGGATTTCTGATCATATGGTAGTTCTATTTTAAAATTTTTAGGAAACTCCATACGGTTTTCCATAATGATAGTATGAATTCACGATCTTACCAGCAGTATACAAGTGTTTCCAATTCTCCTCATCCTTGTTAACTTCTTGTTTTTGATACTAGAATTTCTAACAGGTAGGAGGTCTTAACATTCTTATTTTGATTTGCATTTCCCAGATGGTCTGTGATTGATGCTTATTATTTTTTTCAGGCACTTTTTGGCCATTTGTAAGCTTTTAGAAATGTCTATTCAGGTACTTTGCTTACTTTCTTATCAGTTTCGTGCTTTTGCTATTGATTTCTATATACATATTGGATATTAACTCCATATGTGATATGCTGCATACAGTATAATGCTACCCTTAAGGCATGACATATGAAAAAATATATTCTCCCATTCTGCACCTCCATTCCATTTCGAAGGTACTATTTACATGAAAGGTACATTGCCTCTTAAAAACTATAAAGGAAAATACTGGTCAACTGTTTCATTCTACATTATGGGACTTGCTTTACCAGTACATATAATTTTAAATCCTACTTTAAATTCTTCTTTTGGTTCTGGAAAATTGATGTTCCACATCCTGTTCTTCTTGGGAAAGGAGGGCCATATTTGGCAGATGACTGAATATTATTGTCTTCTACGGGAAAATCAATTCTCTCAGTTTTACTTTTACTTCCATTCTCTCTATCTGTGCATGTAAAGGTAAGCATAAATATGAAGGGCCAACAAACTTATACCTGGCCTGAATGTGGAAGCTAACATGGGTTAGTGAAGAACTGGCATTTAAATTGGGGTTTCCAGACATGATACTTTTCTAACAATTACCCAGTCTCTTCCTAGAGAATGTCTGGATCTGACTGGACTAGAACATATCTTTTTCTATATTCCTTTTCCTTAATATGCAAAGTGAAATCTGGATAAAACATGGTTTTGATGTGTAATCAAATCTACCACCTTTCACTGTATAAAATTGGGAAAACATATTGCTAAAACTTAAAATGAATACAAAATGTAAAATAATCCATACAAAAATATCTGCTTCATAATGTCTTAGTGATTATTAAGATATGTAACAGATTCTATATTCAACAAATATCAATTTATTGTCCCTTCATGGACATTCCAAATTTTTGTTGTTTCTTTATTTGTTACTTTGTCTTAACTGTAAACTGTTGAAAGGTTTCATGTGTAAAATAACTTCTATTGGAGACAAAAGGAGAGAGAGGTACTGGAATTGAAATTGACCAATATACATAAATATACACACCAACTTCACAAAATAAACCCTATCATTCTGTATTAGTAATATACACTAATAAAATCAATCACAAAATAAAATAACTTCTACAATTTCAACGAACAAAATGTAAACCAAAACTATAGCTGCCCTTGAATTAAAATCTAAAGACTTTCAATGAGATATTTCTTGTATTTAAAATTCTGGAGATTTATTTTGCATATTTTAAATTTCTGCTAGGTTTCTTTTTTCTTTAAGCAACTGGCACACAATACTTGACATTCTCATTGATATATATATATATTTTTTTAAATTTTATTTTAAAGAGAGTAGTAAACAAGAAAAATAAAAAAGAATAGCAACATACCAGCATCACAAACATAAACAAACCAAAGCAGAACATTTAAAGTTATACAAAGTTTCAAGACAAAATAACATGAATTAACAGTGGTTATTCTATTACCTATTGTCATCTTCAACCATGCTACTCAGATTATCAGATGTAAGAATGGAAGATTGTTCAAACCATTAAAGAGAATAATCTGTTCGGTTCCTTGATCATTTATTAAGATTGGTTCAAATTATATACAGATTATTTCGGATGATAACTTGTCTCCCAATCTCCACATATTTTGATTTTTTTTCAATTACCGGTTTGTTCACAATTGTAAATCTATGTTTTTTCACTGCTGCCTAAGTATATAACAATAGCTGATTAATGAATGAATACCTACTCCATACATAATGATGTATGATTATTTTTAAACATAATTTTAAATCTTAGCTGCAAAGAGAAAACTAGGCATCAGAAATGAGTATTTCAAGTATGAAATTCGATGAATAAAAATGATATACATCACTAGCATGTGCTATGAGCTGAAAATATTCTAAGATTAATAATTTAATAATTATAATTAATTAACAAACTCAGTTTAACTATTGTCCCAAGTTTTAGATAATGTCAAATATGAAAACATCATAAATAACTTTCCTAGAGTCACACATTAGTAAATGATGGCATTGTGATGATACATTGCATCCTCTAAGCATATAACTAAATGTCTAAAGGGAAAGTTTGTTCTAGGATAATCGTAGTGAGCCAAATTCCTGCTTACGACTTGAAGGTTCTGCATCTTTACGCTAATTTCTGAAAATCAAGAAAGATTCCTACTAATATATAGTCTTGGTCAATGGTTTGAATATATAAAAGTTAACTTTTTTCATGAACACTTACTTAAAATATCACTGCTGTCACTGAAAGATGATACTGAAAGACTCGAGTATATATGCTGTCTATAACTGGAATATATCAAGAACCTTCCCTGATTACATAAATAAATTGAATAATTGGGCCCATGCTGCATGTAGAAACTCATGTTCCTAGCAATTATTCCTTGTAGGAAGATAAGTTTATTTATCAATGTCTACTTGCTACACAGTTCAAATAAATCTTTTCCTAAGTGAAGCATCTGACTTGCAGTCCACGACTATCAGTAAAACATGACCATTCAACCCAATCACAAATTTACACCTTAGCTGAAAACAAGCCCAAGTGCAGTATGCAGCCTCCAGTCCTTGCTGACAAAGTGTTGATCTTTAATTTGACATTAAAATCAGTTATTGGAAAAAAGAGAGCAATAGTACCATTAGGGAAATTGCTGCTGATTTTGTATTCTGTCATATCCATGTGAGCTGTAGATTAATATCTCATGTGTAATTGTGAAAATATTTTAATTTACTTTTAAGTGTGTATTTCAAATTGTGATGAGAACCTAGCTCAGAAGCTCCAATTTGCGTATTAAAGCTACAATATTGTGACACCTACCTGTGAGCGGGACCTACAATACCCTAAAAACGTTCACCTCTCAAAATCTCTTTAATGTTGAAATCTAACTGGAGAATTCAAGAAAAAAAAATATGTATATATAGTATCTAATGCTTATTTATATATATATATAAATGCTTATATATATGTATATATGGTGTATCTAATGCTTATTTAATTTATCTTCCAGATTTGCTGCTTTTCTGATTATAGAAAAGAAAGAAAAGGCTATTTTCACTTTCTGGAATAACTGAAAAAAAGCATTCAACTTCGTTGAGCCTAACTTTATGGGTAACTGTTGGACCTCCCCATATGGGATATATTTAAATACTCTGAGCCTGTTGTATTCTGCTCTTTTTATATTCAGAAAAAGATATTTCCAGCCAACAGCAGAATCTGTGCCCTGACAAAGCTTATACTGGGGATACTGGGGAAGGAAATAAAAATGAATTGAAGTATCATTAGTAGCTCTCTGTGTGTGTCCCCATTTTTAAATCTTTGTCTTAAAAAGTTACGGAGAAAACGAAACAGCCTAAAAACTCAGCGCATTGATCCAAAGCAAGGCACTTCACCACCTGCAAAAAAACGCAACTTTTTCAGTTGATGAAGTCCTTTTACAGAAGGATTCTCTCAGCAGGCATGTTTGTGAGAATAAGACACCAGAAGGGGATATCTACTGTAAACTTCTTTCTTTCCCTCTGTCTCCTTCAGCTGAAAGAGTAATTCAATCTCTTCATATTTTCCTCCCTCTAATGTTCTCCAGCCTTCTTCCCATTAGGACTAGAGTGCTTTGGATCCAATATATTTTGTACAAACAGATTTTCTAATAGTCATACACCACATATTCATTCATATTCCTTCAACTGACTTCCACTGCATTAGTAAAGTGATAAATATAATAAATATTGAGATCATACATATGCGATTGTAGTGATTTATTGTATGTGTAAATATAAGCAAATTACCTAACAACGAGAACATCTGTATCTTCAGCTGCAGAATAGAAACAAACAGATGCAGTAATCCCAGCTCTGAGGATCCGAGGCCAGAGGTTTGCTGCCAGTTTAAGGCCAGCCTGAATTACAAAGGGAAACCCAGTCTCAAAACAAATGAATAGATAAGGCTACTGGGCATAGAAAGTGCCAAGTACCCTGAGTCCCAACATGTGCTCTTCAAACAGTAACTCAACAATTTACGCAGCAAGAAAAATGAACAAGATGTAGTCTAAGCAATTGGTACCAATTTCCATTTAACCAGCTAACACTGTGAATTTGGTAAAATAATCTTAGGTTTATTTCCAATTGTCTCAACAAAAATCCATACTTTAAAAGATACTGTGATCTTCAAGTATGGCAAACAATGACTAACCATTGAGCATCATGCCTTACCCAAAGCAGGTATATAAACACACACACACACACACACACACACACACACACTGGCTCGGCATGTTTGGTTCCAGCCTCATAGCCTGAGGCCTACCCAAACTTCAGTTAGGGGGAAAATAAGGGTGCAAGCTCACTGAATCATTTCCTACTCTGCCATGGAGCTGCTGATGGCTGTGTGGGATTGTTCAACATTGATCTGGACTCTGTCTGTCTACACTGTTTACCAGTGGCAGAAGGAACATACACTGAAGTGGATATCTTTGCTTTGCTTTGCTTTGCTTTTGTATTTCTCTCTTTATTTTATTTCTCTCTCTCTTTTCTGATGTGTTTGTTTATGCTTCTTCTTGTTTTATGTGACAGTGAACATAGTTTCTAGTTTTGTTATTGTTGCTCTGTTCTGTTCTTGTTTTTATTTCTTCCTTCTCTCTTTTCCTGCTGTCTTCTTTTACCAGTTTCCCAAAGTTTACATGGTCCTCATTTGTCCTCTTGCCTTTCTTACAATCTCTTTCTCTTCTTCTATTTCTCTATCTTTCCTCCTACTGGCTTTTAAATTTTTACCCCTGGGGGTAAAATTACCATATTGAAAGTTTATTTACTGGGTAAAATTCCCTGGTTTGTTTTGGATTTTGTTATATAACCTCAAATCTAGTTCATATGGTTAAAACTGGCAAATTAATAGTTACCTGTTTGTCATTTTTCTAAACTGTATTTGTTGCTACTTTTATTGTTGATCATGTCACTTTAACTGAAGTGCCATAATTGTTCTAACAAGATGTTCTTCCTGGTATTGCCTGAGACTGAGATTACCTAAGCATCATAAAAAATACTATTGGTCAGTGCCAAAGAACCAGGGTCTAAAACAAATAGGAAGCAACTTCTCATCCCAAGTTAATTCAAGAGGTAGGATCTTAAAAAGAGTGAAAACCCAAAAGCCAGGTACACCTGAAAGACACCTCTGAGGAGTAATCATTTACTAAATGTTCTAAATCCTAACAGTAAAGCTATGCACCATAAGTAATTTACAAACATCAGTGAAGAAAATAAATTTACAAAAGAAAACAAAACACTGAAGCAAGGTATAACCACACACTTTCAGCTAGGAGGCAGTTAGGTGGAACAAATCAAAATCCACCCAACTGAACTCTCTGAAATGGTAACATCACAATTAACAAGAGAGAAGAATGAGGCACTCGAATAGAATCAGAAATGACTTTTCAGATAACTGAAGAGATAATGACATAATAAAGGAAATGGTAAATTAATCTCAAGTAGATGGAGATAAAAAGAAGTAGAGGAAAAGTTAGGAAAGAAGTTAGGAAAATGGTAGAAACTATGAATGCCCAACAGGAAAGAAATAGAACCAATGAAGCAGATTGAAACATATATCCAGGAGATTAAAAATTCAATTGAAAGTATACACAGCAGAATGAGTCAATGTAACTACAGAATCTCATACCTAAAAGGCAAGATTGTTATTGTGGTTAACAGTCATGAAAATAAAGATTTAAAAATAGCAAGGGACCATGAAAAATAATCCAGCAGCTGCTAGATAGTGCAAAAAGTAACATAAGATTGATCTTAGTCAATGAAAAAACAGGAGCTAGTGCAAATGACATAAAAAAACCTGTCCTCAAAAATCATGGCAGAAAACTTCCTTGGCAGGGAAAAAGAATTTGAAATATAAAAAAAGTGAGGCATATAAGACTTTAACTAGTCATGACCAAAAAATCTAGAGCAAGGTACAAAATAGTCAAGATTCCAGAAAATGAACAAAACAACAGAATGTTAAAAGCTATTGAAAGAAGGAAACAAATCACATAGAAAGGAAAACCCATAAGAATCATGGTTGACTTCTCAACACAAATCTTCAAGTAAAGGAGAATTTGGAATGAAGTATTATAGGCCCTAAAATAAAACAACCTTCAACCTAGACTGATGTACACCACAAAAATATCTTTCAAAATTGATGGAACACTAATATATTTCCAAGACAAAAACACATGAGGAAATTCATGACCACAAAACCAGCATTGCAAAATGTTCTGAAGGGCATTCTAGAAAGAGATAAGAAGGATTATGACTCCATGAACCCCAATAGAATGAATACATTCAGCAAGATAGAAAATTAAACAGACGGGAAAAAAGAGAGCTAACAACAGGAAAAAAACATGAAAAGAACAAGTCAATAATATCAGTAATAACCATCAACCTTAATGGTCTCAACTGAACAATCTAAAGAAACAGACTGGCAGAACGGATTAAGAAGTAAGATCCAAAAATCTGATGCATACAAGAAACACATTTAATTCAAAAAGAAATTCATAGACTGAAAGTCAAAAGATGAAAAACAGTACTCCATGCAACAGGAATCAGGAAGAAAGCAACCGTAGCTATTCCAATTGCAGATGAAGTGAATTTCAAACTCAGACTGATTAAGAGGGACAAGGAAGATTGTTCCTTGTAAATGGAACAATCCAAGAAAAAGAGATAACAATCATAAAGGCACCAAATACTTGTGAACCCAACTATATAAAATAAAGATTAACAAACATGAAAAATCAAATCAGCTGAACTCTAATTCAATTGTAATGGGGGAACTCAATACCTCACTGTCATAAATAAGCAGATCAACTAGACAAAAAATCAACAATGGAATATTAGAACTGCACCAGGGGCTGGGGATATAGCTCAGTGGAATAAGCGCTTGCCTAGCAAGTGCAGGGTCCTGAGTTCGATCCCCAGTACCGCAAAAAAAAAATAAAAAAAAAAAAATAAAAAAATAAAAAATAAAAAAAAGAACTGCACCAAACTTTTGAACAAATGGACTTAGTAGATGCCTACAGAGTGTTCATCCCACAACATCAGCATACACAGTCTTCTCAGATGCTCGTGGGACATCTTCCAAAATATACCAAATACTAGCTCACATAATATGCTTAAGTAGATAAACAGGAATTGAAATTATCTCATTCACATTGTTAGACCATACTGGAATGAAATTGGGAATCAGTGGCAAGAGAAACCACAAGAACTTCATAAATACATAGAAATTATATAACACCCTCCAGAACGACCAATGAATCACAGATAAAATTAAAGAACAAATTAATATTTCTACAATTTAACAATAGTTATAATTTCTACAATCAAATGATAATGCCAATACAAATATGCCAGAACTTAGGGGACACAATGAAAGCAGTCCTATGAGGGAAATTTATAGAGATGAGTACCCATATCAGGCAAAGAGTGAGCTCAAACAAATAACTTAATATTGAACCTCAAGCTTCTAGTAAAAGAAGAGTAAGTCAAGCCAAAATTGTACAAGGGAGGAAATTATAAAGAGCAGAGCAGAAATTAATGCAATGGAGACTAAGAAATAATACAAAGAATCAAAGAGTTGGTTCTTTGAAAGATTAAATAAAATAGACAAACACTTAACCAACCTTACCAGAAAAAGGAAAGAAAAGACTCAAATCCATACAACTAGGAATGAAAAGGATGAAATCACTACAGCTCCTGCAGAAGTCCAGGACATCTATACTTGCTTTGAGAACTTGTATTATAATAAGGTGGAAATGCAGAAGAAATGGACATATGAATTACCAAGATCAAATAAAAAAGATAAAATTTCTTAAAAAACCAATATCATTCAATGAAATTGAAGATGCAACTAAAATTGGAATAGATGACCTTTATCTTAATCTAATAAAAGCCATCTATGACAAACCAATAACCAACATCATATTAAATGGACAAAAACTTAAAACTTTCATTCTAAAATCAGGAACAAGACAAGGATGTCCACTGTCATTATTCTTATTCAATATACTTCTGGAAACATTAGCCACAGCAATTAGAAAAGAGAAAAAATAAAAGTAATAATGGGTAGGAAAGGAAAAAGTTAAATTGTCATTATTTGCAGATGACATGATAGTCTACATAGAAGACCCCAATAATTTCAGCAAAATTCTTCTAGATCTAATAACCAAACTCAGTAGAATAGCTGGATACAAAGTCAGCACTCAAAAATCAGTAGCTTTCTCAAACACAACAAACTCAGTGAGAGAGAAAGTAGGGAAACTGTGTCTTTCTCAATAGCATACAAGAAATGAAATACCTAGAAATAAATCTAATAAAGTAAAAGACCTCTACATTGAAAACTACAGTACTCTGAAAGAGGAGATTAAAGACAATATTAGAAAATGGAGAGATGTCCTTTGTTCTTTAGTAAGAAGAATCAATATAGTGAAAATGGCCATACTTCCAAAATGGCTATACAGATTTAATATAATTCTGGTCAAAAATTCAACAGCACATTTCACAGAATTAGAAAAATCAATCCTAAAATTCATTTGGAAACAGGAGAGATCTAGAATGGCAAAGGTAATTCTGGGCAGCAAACAAAGGCAGATAAGAGCGCATCACAATCCCTGTCTTGAAATTATACTGCAAAGTTACTGTAGTAAAAACAGCAGGATATTGGAATAAAGCAGACATGGAGATTAGTGAAATAAATTAAAAAGTGCAGAAACAACTCTAGACATATTAGTACTTAGCCAGCTTTAATAAAGGTGACAAACATCTTCACTGGAAGAAAGATAGCCTCTTTAATAATGGTACTGGAAAAATTGATTTTCCACATGTTGAAGGTTAAAACTATACCCATATCCTTACCATGAACTAAGCTAAAATCAAAATGGATCAAAGATCTAAATATTAAAACAGAAACACTAAATCTGCTGGAAGATAGAATAGGTAGAACTCTGGAAGATACTGGTATAGACAAAGTCTTTATTAACAAAATAGTGTCATATTATTAATTTCACAGTAACTATCACAAAGAATCCACACATAAGATCTTATTAAAAGCTTTTGCACAGCAAAAGAAATCACCACCAGAAAAGAGACAACCCACACTATGGGAATAAAATTTTACCATCTGTTCCTTAGGCAAAGGACTACTATCTAGAACATACAAGGAACATAAAAAGCAGACCCTCCAAATTTAAAGGTATAATTTAAAAATAATAAAAAATAATAAAAAAATAAAAAATAAAAATAGGCACCTGAAATGAATAGATACTTCACAGATGAAGAAGTAGAAATTTTAAAAAATATGAAAAAATGTTGAACGTCATTGGTCATTTGAGAAATGGAAATTAAAACAACAGTGAGATTATATCTCACCACAGAAGAAAAGGGTTACTATCATGAAATCAACCAAAAACAAATGCAGGTGGGGACTTTGGGAAAAGAAACCCTTCTCCATGGTTGGTGGGATTGTAGACTGGTGCTGCCACTGTGGAAATCAGTGTGAAAATGTCAAAAAAATTAGAACTAGAGATTCCATCCAAACCAACTATTCATCTTCTTTGTATCTTCTTGAAAGAATGAAAAGTGTCACAGCTCAGCAATATATGCCCAAAATATATTGTAGATATTGTGAAATGGTAAGAAAATATCCAGTTGGGAAGAGGAACCAGAGATGGGGTAGGGGAAAAGGAAGGAAGAGAAAAGAAAAAACTTAATAAGAATATAAGGAAAAAATACAGACAAAACCTTTGTAAATGGGAGGGGAGGGAGCTGAAAGAAGGGAAAGGAAAGGTAAAAAAGAAATCAAATTATGTCACATAGAGATACAAATTCCCTGTGATGAATTCTGTATACCTAAAATGTACCAGTAAACATAATTAATTTTAAAAAGAAGCATGGCGTCCTTGTTGTTGTTCTAAAAAAGCTTTTTATACCTAGATGTCCTTCCTAAGCCCCATAGGTAGAGTTTTTGACAAGTGATGGGATCATCTGGGTGTGATACTCATCAGGGGATTAGTCAGTGCATGACTATAGTGAAGTATAATTTGGGAAACAAAACACAGTGAAAGATGTAGGTCACGGAGGATATGGCCTTGAAAGGTCTACACCCTCCTCCTCCCTTGATCCCTCTCTGCTTCCTGCCTGCCATGCCATGAGGTGCTTCACCTTTGCCCTGCCTTGGAGCCAGTTCTCAACTGAAAACTCTACAAACCATGAACCAAAAATAAACCTCTCCTTCTTTAAAGTGTGGGTGTTGGGTATCTTGTCTTAGTGACAAGAAAGTAACTACGACAAGGATAATGCAAAAGAAGTGCTTCTTAAAACTTTTCCATTAATATAACCTTAATGGCAAAGTAAAGTTAATGATTCTCTCATAGAAAGTTCCATGACTAACAAGTTCAATAACATGGTAATGTGCCTGGCCCATGAAGGTGATTGTTTTGTTATTGGTCTTAATGTTTTTGCTAAAGTAATAGAATCCAGAAACCTGGAACTCTGGGTCACTTTTTCTGTAATTGTTATTCTCCATCACATACAGGTCCCATCTTGACTCTAAATTTTTAACTATACAGTAATGTTTTTAATTTTTGCCCCTGGCCCTTCTCAATTTAGGTCTAATTATTTTGATGTGACTTGCAGGCCTTACATTTCACTCACAGATTAACAGAACTCCTGGATATCAGTGATGCTTTTAGCAACTGGTAAAACACCATTCTTCCCAAGGCTACTAAGACCTTCCATTTAATCTTCTCCCAGATAACAGATTGAGATTGCTTCTTTATCCTTCCATTTGTGACTAGTTCTACATTGTAAACAAAATTCTGGTTCAATCTAAAATTAGTTTAGATATACAATAAGTTCACTGATTTACTAGCACTCAGAGATTCATAAGATGTGACATTTATGCACAGTAAAAGTGTCCATGAAAACTTAAAAAAATTAAAGCTACAGAATATCTAGTAAATTACCCCACTTCTTGCATAAACCAATATCCAACTCCTCAAAACTCAGGGTGGAGACAGGGAAGGGCATCCAATCCCTGCACATTTCTTTCAGTACAGTCTCTTAATAGCTACTATCTTACTTTCATAAACTACATACAGAATTGTATAGACTCCAGTTATCATTTTGCTCATTTCATGTAATAGTGCATCTTGGAAAATGCGTTCAAAGACCTTTTCATAGCTGCATAATGTTCTATTTTATTCATGCCCCATAGATGTTACAGTTCAGTTATACTTAAGTGCCACTGTGTTCAAGCAGCTGAATAAAATTTGAAAAGTTTACCAATGCATTAGTTCTTTGTGTATACTAAACTGAAACATGTTATTTGAGATGATAGCTCTAGAAAGAGGAAATCTTTCTGTCTTCTAAACACTGGGACTGTTTAGGTAGTTTTTCAGATTTAATGTAGTTGAAACTTGGTGGAAAAAAAATGAAGATCTTGTCAATTTCCAACAAACACAAAATTAAGTGTTTTTTTAAAAGCCAGCAGATTTCTCTAGGCCTTTAGGAAATGTATATCCTCCTCCAAAATGAAACATTTTAGGGATGTCTATCTTTATACTACAACCCACAAACTATGGGAAATAGAAGATTACTGACTTTAAGTTCCATCTGACTTTTTATATATTTTTGGTCAAATTCTACAGGATATCTACTCAACACACAATTTATTTTCATTGGGCTCTGCTTAAGGTTTCTTCATGTTCATCAGTTTGTTTGAATGCGATACAATGCCAGTTACAAAGATTATTGTAACTAAAATTAATTCATCCTACATAGATAAAAAGCACAACTAGAGTTTTTAAGAGCATAATTTAGGGCGGCTGCGGTCGGTAGCTCCTGCGAGAATGCCGAGGAGGCTGAGAAGCACTGGGGAGCAGCACATTGTGGGCGAGGCATGATATATTAGCACTTTGGGGATCTCCTGCAGCATGATCCCAGGGTGAGTTGATTGGTCGCCCTGACCGGATTTTTTGAGTTGGGGAGAAGCTCCGCCCAGCGAGGGACATCCCAGCAGCTTTACTGACTGCACGGACCCCGGGACAAAAGAGCTGGCTGGGCGCCCTGACCGGTTTTTTGAGTGGGGGAGGAGCTCCACCCAGGGAGGAACACCTGACCGACCCCCTGCCAGCACGGTCCCTGGGGAAGCGAGCTGTTTATGCACCCCAGCCAGGTCTCCGGGTAGAGAGTAGCTTGGCACACAAAGCAGCATATGAGCAGCCAGTTGAGCGGAACTCTCAGCAGAAAGCTTAAGGGACATTCTCCCGAAGAGAAGGAGTCATTGGAGCAGCCTTTGCAACAGATCTTTGCCTGGTGAACTGCCTGGGTAACTTATTGCTCAATATTTTGAATCTGATACCCAAAAATGGGAAGACAGAAGAACAAAACACAGTCGCAGAACTCAGTCCCACCCAGAAGAAGTCCTGAATGCGAGGATACAGGGGAACTAGGAAGCCACATACCTGCAAATTCTGAAACGATTGCATCTGAAACAATGGAACAACTCCAACAGGCCATAGAAGAGCTTAAAGCAGTAATAAGCCACATACCTGCAATAATCTCTCAGACAAAAAATGAACTGAAAACTATAATCGAAGAAATGTTCTGTACACATAGAGAAGAAATAGATAAATGATTAGAAGAAAGTAGGAAACAAGTGGAAACATTACAAGAGCAATTTAGGAATGAACTACCAAGAATGAAACAGGTCCAAAGAGATTGCCAGGATTTGAAAACTTACACTGAAAGCTTGCAAAACCGCTTAAATGAAACCGAAGATAGAATTTCAGAACTTGAAGACAGCATGGCAGCTTATGAGCGTGAAAGGAAGGATCTCATAAAATCATCAAAGACCCAAGAAAAATCAATACAACAGCTGCAAGATGAGGCAAAAAGAAATAATATTCGAGTAATAGGAGTGAGTGAAACAGTAGGAGACCACACAAATGATATAAAAAGAATATTTGCTGAAATAATAATGGAAAATTTTCCAAACCAGGTAAAAGATACTGAAGTACAGATAATCGAGGCATATAGAACCCCAACGATCCATAATCCAAAGAAAACCACACACAGACATATAATAGTCAAGATCTCAGATATCCAGCAAAAGAACACAATATTAAAAGCTGCTAGAGAGAACAAACAGGTCACCTATAAAGGAAAGCCCATCAGAATCACAGCAGACTTCTCAACGGAAACCATGAAATCAAGAAGAGCTTGGAGCGAGATATTACAGATTCTGAGACAAAACAACTTCCAACCCAGACTGATGTATCCTGCAAAACTATCCTTCAAATTCAATGGAGAAATAAAATATTTCCATGACAAAGAACAACTGAAGAACTTCATGAGTGCCAAACCAGCATTGCAAAAAGCACTAAAAGACATTCTAGACAGAGAAAAAGGAGACCACAATCCCAAGAACAATGATAGAAATAACTCCCTACACAGAACAAGTAAGTAAACATTCAGCAAAAGAAGGAAAACAACAACAAGTAAATAACATGACTAGAATAAGCCAACATATAACCATTATAATGATCAATGTAAATGGCCTCAATTCACCAGTCAAAAGGAAAAGATTGGCAGAGTGGATTAAGGAACACAATCCAACGATATCCTGCATACAGGAAACACATTTTACTCAAAAGGAAATCCACAGGATGAAAGTTAAAGGATGGAAAACAACTCTCCATGAAACAGGTCCCCAGAAAAAAGCAGGGGTAGCTATTGTTTGCAGACAATGTAAACTTCAAACCAAAAACAATCAAAAGAGATAAAGCAGGCCATACATACTAGCTAAGGGAAAGCTGCAAGAGGAAGAGATAACAATCCTAAACATTTATGCACCAAACAATGGAGCACCAAACTTTACAACTCAAGTCTTAACAGACGTGAAAAATCAACTAACTAATAACACTATTTTAATGGGGGACCTAAACACCCCTCTGATGCAAAGAGACAGGTCAACAGGACAGAAACTCAGCAAAGAAATAACAGACCTGAACCAAAAGCGTGAACAAATGGACTTAGTAGATGTATACAGAGTGTTTCACCCAACAACATCAGAATACACATTTTTCTCAGCTGCACATGGGTCTTTCTCTAAAATTGACCACATTCTAGCCCATAGGGCATATCTACCTAAATGCAAAAGAATTGAGGTTATCCCATGCATATTATCTGATCACAGTGCAATCAAACTGGAAATTAATGACAAAGGGAACTCCAAAAACCACATAAATGCTTGGAAATCAGACAACAACCTCCTGAATAACCAATGGGTCACACAAGAAGTTAAAGAAGAAATTTAAAAATGCCTACAAACAAGTGAAAATGCAAATACAACCTACCGGAATCTGTGGGATGCAAGGAAAGCAGTCCTCAGAGGGAAATTTGTAGCAATGAACTCATATATAAAGGAAATAGAAAGACAGCAAAAAAATAGCCTAATGCTACACCTCAAACTCTTAGCAAAAGAGCAACAAGCCAAACCAAAAGCCCAAAAAAGGGAGGAGATTATGAAACTCAGGGCAGAAATTAATGCAATAGAGATGAAGAAAACTCTACAAAAAATAAGTGAATCAAACAGTTGGTTCTTCAAAATAATAAATAAAATTGATAAACCCCTAGCCAATCTTATCAAAAAAAGAAGGGAAAGAACTCAAATTCATGCAGTAAGGAATGAAGAGGGTGAAATCACCACAGATCCCACAGAAATCCAAGAGATCATTAATACCTACTTTGAAAATCTTTCCTCCCATAGGATAGAAAATTCAGAAGAAATGGACAGATTGCTAGAAAGGTACAAATTACCAAAATTGAATCAGAAAGACTCAAAAATCCTGAACACCCAATATCAATTAACGAGATTGAAGATGTCATAAGAAACTTACCAACTAAGAAGAGCCCAGGCCCTGATGGATTCACAGCAGAATTCTACAAAACATTCAGAGATCTAATGCCAACACTCCTCAAACTCTTCAATGAAATCGAAAAGGAAGCAACTCTCCCTAACACGTTTCGGGAAGCAAGTATCATACTGATACCAAAACCAGAGAAGGACCCCACCAAGAAAGAGAACTATAGGCCAATCTCTCTAATCAACATAGATGCAAAGATACTCAACAAAATACTAGCAAATAGAATACAGCAAATGATAAGGAAAATTATACACCATGACCAGGTAGGATTTATTCCAGGAATGCAGGGATGGTTCAATATTCGCAAATCAATTAATGTAATAAATCATATCAATACAGCCAAAGACAAAAACCACATGATCATCTCAATAAATGCAGAAAAGGCTTTTGACAAAGTCCAATATGCATTCATGTTAAAAACCTTAGAAAAAATAGGAATAGATGGCCTCTACCTCAATCTGATCAAAGCCATCTATGACAAACCAACAGCCAACATCATACTAAATGGACACAAACTGAAAACTTTCACTTTAAAGTCAGGAACAAGACAAGGATGTCAAATGTCACCACTCCTATTCAACATAGTCCTGGAAGCATTAGCCAGAGCAATTAGACAAGAGAGAGAAATAAAAGGAATAAGGATAGGAAAGGAAGAAGTTAAACTATCACTATTTGCAGATTACATGATACTATACATAGAGGACCCCAAAAAACTCCACAAGAAAACTCCTGGAATTAGTTGACAAATTCAGCAGCATAGCCGGATACAAAGTCAACACCCAAAAGTCAATAGCATTCCTATACACGAACAACAAACAGACTGAGAGAGAAATTGAGGACACCATACCCTTTACAATAGCATCCAAGAAATTGAAATACTTAGGAATCAATCTAAAAAACAATGGGAAAGATTTATTCAGTGAAAACTACAGTACTCTGAAAAAAGTGATCGAAGAAGATTTCAATAAATGGAAAAACATACCCTGCTCATGGTTAGGAAGAACCAACATTGTGAAAATGGCCATACTACCAAAACTGTTGTATAGAGTCAATGCAATTCCCATTAAATTATCATTAGCATATCTCACAGATCTAGAGAAAATATGCCTCAAATTCATCTGGAACCAGAAGAGACCCAGAATAGCAAAAGCAATCCTGGGCAACAAGGACAAGTCAGGTCGAATCACAATCCCTGACCTGAAATTATACTACAAAGCTACTGTAATAAAATCAACCTGGTACTGACCAAAAAACAGACCTGAGGATCAATGGAACAGACTGGAAGATGCAACCACAATGAAAAACACACTCAGCCACCTAATATTTGACAAAGGGGCCAACCAAACTCACTGGAAAAAGGATGACCTGTTTAATAAATGGTGCTGGAAAAACTGGCTTGCCTCTTGCCGAAAACTGAAAATAGACCCAAGTATATGACCATGCACCAAACTCAGGTCAAAATGGATCGCAGATCTCAATATTAAAACAGAAACTCTAAATCTATTGGAAGAGAAAATAGGTAAAAATCTTGAAGACATAGGAGTAGGCAGAGAGTTCATGAACAAAAATGAAACAGCAAGGGAAACACTTCAAAGAATCAATAATTGGGACCTCATCCTTCTGAAAAGTTTTTGTACATCTAAGGAAATCACCAGCAAAGTAAAAAGAAAACCCACAAATTGGGAAAAAAATCCTAGCTGGCTGTCCCTCAGACAAAGGTCTTGTATCTAGAACATACAAAGAATTAAAAAACATGTACCTATCCAAATTCAAAGACCCAATCCAGAAATGGGCATCTGAGATGAATACACAATTCTCAGACAAAGAAATACAAATGACAAATAAACATATGAGAAAATGTTCCACATCCTTAGTCATTCGAGAAATGCAAATAAAAACAACACTGAGATTCCATCTCACCCAGTAACAATGGCCAGTATGAAAAAATCATCCAATAACAAATGCTGGCGAGGCTGTGGAGAAATAGGAACTCTATTACACTGCTGGTGGGAATGCAGACTGGTGCAACCACTGTGGAGAGCAGTTTGGAGATTTCTCAGCAAACTAGGTCTAGAGGTTCCATTCAAACCAGCTATTCCCCTTCTGGGTATTTTCCCAGAAGATCTGAAAGCATCATATCACTCTGATATATGTGCACCCATGTTTATGGCAGCACAATTTGTAATAGCTAAATTGTGGAAGCAACCCAAATGTCCATCCACAGAAGACTGGATTAAAAAACTGTGGCATTGTTATACAATGGAATATTATTCAGCTATGAAGAGGGACAGATATGGAGCCTTTGTAGGCAAATGGTCAAAATTAGGCAACATACTCATAAGTGAATTAAATCAGAGGTACATGTGCAGGCAACGTATTGTGTCACTGGTGTAAGAACCTGAGGGTGGGAACATAAACTAAGAGTCATGAAGGAAATCTGTTCAAAAGTAAAGAACAGAGGGGACGAGGGAAAGGAGAAAAGAATGAGGCAAAAATTTATGTATGTAGGTATGTAAGTATCTATGTATATACATATGTTCAGGATGGCTAACATGGTTCTACTATTAACTTATGTCACTGAATGGTAAGGAATAGTTGATGACTGATTGTTTGATCAATCTTGTATGTCTTTATGTGTTCTCTGGAGCATACATTTTGAAGATATCAATATGAAATGCAACAACTATTGTTGGTTTTCTGTTGCTTTGTCCATAATTCAATTATGATTATAAGTTTATTGAGCTACTTTGTATCTCTTTGTTAATGCTTTTCATTTTTTTTTTTTTGTTGTTGTTGTGGTTGTTCTCTCTTTTTCTTTTTTTGTTGTAGTTACTGACTTAGGTCACTTTATTGTAAGGAGTAGTAGATGATTAATTGTCTGATCAATTTTGCATGTCTATACCTATTTTCCTGAATATACAATTAGAAATTATCAATATGTAATACAACAACCATTGATGATCCCCTGTCACCCTATCTGTAACTCAGATTCGATTGTACTATTCTTATGCTAGTTTGTGTATGTTTGTTAATATCTTTTTTTATTATACTTTTAAAATAAAAAAGAGAAAAAAAAAGAGCATAATTTAATATTGAAAGACATGCCTTACCCCCTATTCTTATATAGAATTTTTCACAGTTAATATTAACCTGGACACAGTAAGATTTAACAAAATCCTCCATCATACAAATTCCAAATAGTTTTAACACTGTTAAATATAGTACTGATTGTATACCTCCCAATTTTCTGGGTCTCCCAGCAGGACAGTTTTTACTAATTCTTTGCCTTCAGCTTAACTTCAGCCACAATTTCAGCTATTTAACTATATTTAACAGTCCCTTTAGTCCTAGAAGGAATATCACACACACACACACACACACACACATGCACAGACACACACACACTCAGTGTGACTTACTTTAAAAAATTCCAAAAACTTAAAGAAGTTTTTAATGCTAACATTTAGCTGCTTTAAATTAGAAAATATCTGAATACCTAAAAGGTTATTTGCGACTGCTGACAGAGGTAAGCAGCTGAGTTCTTGCTTAGCATGCCCAAAGCCCTGGGCTCAGCCCCTCTGCTACAGTACAAAAAACAAATAAATAATACATTCTTCCACACCAGTATTCAAAATGTAGACATCTATTTTGCTTAAACTAAATTACTTAAATAAGGGTGCAGCGGGCATATGTCATTTAGTTCAATGATTGTGCTACACTTCATCAACTAGCCATGTCGAAGCACCTGTCCTCCACATTTTGCAAAAAAAATAGGTCACTTTTCTCAACCATCAATATCATTTACCATCAACTCCATTCATCACCCAAATGTGTATATGTGCACACACTTGTAGCTCACTAGGGCTTATTAAAATTTTACTAAATAAATAACTCAGAATACCATGCAAGGAGGCAAATGTGAAAGATCTTTAGAGAAATATACTTGAAAACCAGTAGCTAAATTAATGGCAATTTTGTTCGCTTTATAAATATTCTTTTCCCCCTACATACACAAAATCAAATGATTTGAGAATGCAAGTCTAGATTACTTAAATCACTGCTAAATATCACACTACTTCACTAAAAACAGGTAAGCAAGTAGAAACAGTAAGAGAAATTTGATCTAATTTGTGTTTTCAATGAATGAATTACATGGGCACTTTCTTCAGGAAAGATGGAATCAGGGGATTTTTCTCATTGGTTTTACAAATACAGACTATTCCAACAAGCCTGAGCAGGTAGCTTGATCAAGAGCATGTGCTTTAGAAGCATATGTGAAGGGAGGGCCTGAATATTGGTATTAGCTCTGAAAAGCCAACTGAGTCTGACCATTTAGAGCCTTGGCTTTCTAAGCAACAACAGCTAACACAAAACAGTGGTTATCGCACTGATGTAAGGGCCCTTCTAAGAGTCATGTTCTGCATCCCCAATCTTCCCAACAACTATTTACCAAGCCCTTAAAAATGACATTAATGTATTTAAGTAAGATTTCACTTGAATAAAAATCTAGAGTAGTGGGTTAGAAAATTTTTAGACTAGACACACTCTATTTCACCATGGGTGTAAATATTCCACACAAGTCTAAATCAGGAAAACTAATAGCTATGTATAATCAAATGTCTTGATTTATAATAATGAACAGCTGAGCAAAAGTGAAGCCAAGGACTTTGGGAACATTCACTGCACTTAGGGCCCTTTTATCTCTCCCCTACTTTAGTATTTTCACAAACCCACAACACATCAAGCTGTAAACTTTTCCTTAAAGTCTCTCCATAAATACTGCTTAGTCTTAGGCATACTTTAGGTTCATGTTTGGCTAAAAGCATTGTGACCTGGGTCCCAGACCCTACCTCGGGCCACCCAGGGGCTTCCAAGGGCCCTGCACTCAATCTCCTCCAGTGATTGCTTTTGGAGTTTCTGGAACCCACCCGATTTATTCTCAGCTCCACAAATCAATGCTTACTCAGACAACCTCAGACTTCTTGGTGAACAGGGTTCCTACCCTTTTCATTCAGGGGTGTTTTGCCTTTCTTTCCTTCAAGTTTTATCGCTTTCAGAAATTACTTTGTGAGCTACTTCTCCACAGCTTGGGTTTCACACCTCCCAAAAGTCTGACCATAAAGCTGTGACCTCAGCTTTGGCAAAGCACTTGCCCTGCTAAGTTGTGGAGTTAGAACTTTCTCACTCCAGGAAGCTGAGATATTTTCAGGGAGACACACTATGATTTTATCTCCACTAGTGCCTCTTAGAAGAACTAGTAAGGGATGACTAAATGTTTCCATAATAGTAATGAAGTAATAATGAGAACTCTCAAACTTTAAAAATAATAAGATTCATTGATCTCAAATCAAATCCTTTTTGAGGTTTTTAAAATCATATCACACACTAATTATGGTAATTTTCAGCTAGGGTATAATTATATACTGCAAACTTATACTCACGGAAATAAAATTTTAAGTAAACATTACTGCCTACCCATCCATTATGAGATGCAGATCTTTTTTCATATTTTAAACATTTCCAATGTCTGCATGCCATATATCATTGCTAGTGTTGACCACTGAAATTTTAAAATGACCGTGTCAAAACTGGCAAGATAAGTGTCAATGACTTGAAAGAAAATCTGCGACATTTGTGAAGCACTCTTTTATTCACTAGAAACCAGAAGATTTTTCAAAAGGATTAGGAGTGGATGAATCAGAGGTGTTTGTTCTTATGCCTAAGAGTAGGATAGGAAGTAGCCCAGGGCCAGAAAACCACAAAGCTGGTGTTAGTGTCCTACGCTGATGGCACTCTGTTCTTTAAGAAATATTTCAAGAGATCTCCTTGATGGGGCAGAAGACTACTTTACATAGAAAAGAGCCAACAGCAGTATTCTCAATCAAAAAAGATTCTGAGTGTAAATTATTTCAGTATTTTAACCAACTGGTTTTGCTTTCCTCTTTTTATATGTTCAAGAAAATTATTTGTCTAATTGAATATAAAATGGTTTCCTCCAGAAGTATAAGCTAAGTGCTGTAAATAAGCAAGTAATACATAAAATCTACTTTGATTTTTTTCTTTATGGGAAGAACAGGCAATAATTACAGGACGCCTAATCTGTGACATTTTAAACTTCATCTTGTAGAGTTAAATAAGGAGGCAGGCAACAATTTAGAAGAAAAAATGAGCCCTTTTAATATTTAACTTAACAGCTTGAGTTTGTCCAAAGTTACCCTAAACATTGTTAAATTACTTTTCCAAGTTCATTACACTTAGAATGGCTAGCTCATGCATTTTTTCCACTTAAAACATAATGGAGGTAAGATATTATATTTTTACAGAAATATAAAGCTGTTAGAAAAAGATATGCTGAAGTGGAGAGTTTGCTGAGCACCAGCTTGAACCAGAACATGAATTTTGGTTTGTTAGTATTCTAAGTCAATACACCCATCCACATATCAAATACAATTTATTTATCAAAATCTGTTTTCATTTCCTCAGCACTAGTTGACAAAAGTCTGTTTTCCATTGCCTTTTAATGCCTTGATTTGTTTGTCTCTCAGCACAGGTATAATTCCCTGCCCGCCAGTGGCTGGGCTGGAAATCAGGGTGTTTCCCTGCAGCACAGGCTGCATGAGGCACAACACTTTCTATTGTGAAGGGAAATATTAAATGGATGCTTCACACTGTGCTTTTTAAAAAAAATAATAAAAAAGGAAAATAGCTTTTTTCCATTGCATAAAAGGCTCAGAATGAAATTTTAAGGGAAAATATCATAAATATCATATGTGAAAGTCACTTGATAAATGTTTCTACAAGTGACTTTAAAAATGTTAGCAAATGTATATCACTGCTTTCTTGGTCTTTGCATTCTCAGAGCTATGTGATTTGTATTTTGAAGTGTACATGAGGATAAATTTTGTTCAGCATTTCTAAATAAAGATCAAAGTCCCCCAATGTCAGTCTGTTTTATTAACAAAAGGTATGGCAAAAAAATTGTGGAATATCTAAAAGTCATAATCAAGATTTCAGGGCTCTGTGTGTGCATGTGTTTATGTGTGTGTGTACGTGTGTATATGTGTGTATGAGTGTGTGTGTGAGTGTGTGTGTGTGTGTGTGTGTGTGCATGTGTATGTGTGTGTGATTTTAAAAGAGGACTGGCATTCTATCTTCAAAGGCACTCTAATTATCCTGAGCTTGTTTGTTAGTGAGCTCGCTGGAGGACCAGTTTTGTAGCTGAAAACTGCATCTCGCACACATTCTGAGTGCTGTTCTGTTCACAATTTCCCTTTCTTCATCTCTCTCCTTGAACCAACATTACTTTTCTAGGCACTAATCCACAACTTCATATTAAGACTTCAAAGACAAAAAATTTATTTTAGATTGCTTAAGAACTACATTTTCATCATTTCACTGCATTTATACACACAGTTGTTTGATGAAATTAAGAATTTGTTACATTTTGGACACATACTGTTTTTCTTAATAGAAAAGCATTACTTTGACATTATAGGAAGGACAAAATGTTTCCTTATGCTTCTTTTCAAAAACATGTACACACACAGGTATTACGAATCTTTTCATAATTGTAAATAAAATAGTAAATTAAAGGTTCATGAAATCTTACACCCAGAAAAATCAGTTTGCAATGAGAAAATTCTTTTCTTTAATATATACAGCATGAGTTAACACTTACTTAGCAATTACTCCTTAGAAGAACATTCAATATCCTTTATACATGGTGTTATTTAATGTTGATAGCATGTCTACATTCTATTCAAAGACACTGAAACACCGGGAAAAACACAGTTAATGTGGAAACCTTAGAATTTGAACACAGCTAGTCTGATGCAGGGCTGTGGTTCTTATCCAGTATGTTGTACAATTTCTTCTTCTAGACTTGTCTGCATTGAATCTCAAATCCTACCTACTAGCTCTAGAGACACATGCATGTGAAATTGAACTAGGAAACAAATTCAAAAAACAAAACTTTAGTGCTCAATAGCTCAGGAAAGGAAATCTATAAGGCAATGTCACACCTGGGGAAAGGTACTCTGATCTCCATTCTAGATTTTACAGACATAGAGTAAACAATTGTATACTGATCTAGGTTTTTGTCCATCAGTACCTGCAAAAAAATGTTATGGATTTCTTACTCCTGCAACCCTTTGATTTCAATTTATAACACATGCTTAAAATACAGCATAAGAATTTTTACCACAGACCTGAGCATTCATTACAGTGGAGTTATAAATGGTGACCATTCAAACTTTGAGGGGAATTTATGCTTTGATTTTTCTTTATCCTGACTTTAGGGGACATGTTTGATCTGTATGATCATATCTTGCAATTGACTTTTGATTTCTGAACTATTGTGAGTCAAAACAATGACTACACATTTGAATAAATGAAGGTATATCAAAATGTAATGGTCTGGTTTTATTTTGTTATCAAAGAGCTGAACACAGTGAAACAAATGGGAAGATAATTTATTTCTGTTCTCATGTTCTCATCTTTTTTATTGGAAAAGCCAAAAAGTTTTCCTCAAATGAAGAACCTGTATTTGTTACCCTGATCATCATGAGAATGGAAATTGCTTGTACCTGGAGCATATGTGTGATAGTAGCATGATTACAGCATGTGCAGTTTTATAAGATTGTTAAATCCTGTTGTGTGCACTACTTTCAATACTAATGTGCACACTCCAACTTAGATAATGTTAGAACCTGGTACTGTGAACTAATGATACCACCTTTTCTGTCTGCATTTTGTACCAATTTAGAAGTAAAATAAGTCTCAAAAAGATTAATAACAAAATAACATTGAAACTAGTGTAGATTTTGGGAAAAAATAGCTGTGTAGCTGGAAATGCTGAAGGTGGCCGGTAACTTTGAGAGAAGCTGTTGAAGGACTAAAGCGTCAGTGAGACTACAGACTTGATAACATTGGTATTTCTATGTGAGTGGTTCTAAGTCCAATATATTCACTGTGTTGCTTTAGACTTCTCATTATTTAATACATTATGAAGTTTTTATGGAGCACCTAAGCACTTAGTAAAATGAAGGAGAAAGTACATCAACAAATTCACAAAAAATTGTATTTTATCAGCATAAATATAACCTATAGAATTAAATAGTATTTATTTAAATTATAGAGTAAGATATAAAATAAAACATCTCATTTTCACTATAAATGTAATCCATAAGATTAAACAGTTTTTATATAAATTTGTTGACTTAAGACATTATGTAAGAAATTTAAAATATTACCATCAACTAAATATATTGATTTTAGGGATAAAAAGATTTAGTGAAGAGAAATTACAGCAGACTGCCATACAAGATGAAGCCTCCGATTGGTAAGGAATACTTTCTAAGGACAGAGGAAGTCTGAAAGAAAGTAGAAAATGCATTACAAATGAGGAAATAAGTGTAGTTGCGCCATAGAAGGTAATGTGTACACACTGAAAAAGGCAAGAGATACCTGCAAAAGAGAGGAATTACTGATCATGGATGTGGCACCCAAGACAAGGATCTCGCAGGGTGAGAATGGAATTAAAGGTAACGGAGTGGGATCTCATATAAAAAGTAACGATATTATTCTAGAGGAAGGGACCCTGAATACAGGGAACAGCAAGAAGTCCACATACACCAGGAACACAGGCATGCAATAATGAGGACGTTGGTTAGAGAGGCAACAGCATAGATGGGAAAGGAAGGGCGGATGGGAAAGCCACTTACACAGACAACTCTAGTAAAGGGTCTAACAACCATGGCTTGTAAGATAATAATTAAATAGAAAGTCTTCCTTATGATGTGAATCTAAACCCTGGGAGATAATAAGCAATCTATGAATTTATTTTAAAAAGCTAAAAGTTCAGTTATGCATTTTTTAATGATCTGTGTAATATGAAATCTTATTTAGAATGTAAGAGAAACAGAATTCTCTGGCCTACAATAGGATTTGTTAATTTCTGACTCCTTCCTCTTTCTAACTAACTTCAGTAATATGAATGCAATTATAACCAAGCAGAGAGACCTCTAGCATACGCAAATCCAGAGTGAAAAAGGATCAGAAGTTCTAGAATAAACACAAGGTTCTAATTAGCTTTTTGTAGGGGATGAAAGACTGAGGAACACGCTCCTTGTAAACTGGCAGGTCTCTCATTCAAAGGATGTCTAGACTCTCACTGGGGAAAAGTATGGGAGGCAACAGCCCGCCTTTTCATTTCAGCTGAAATGAAGCAAGTGTAAATGGCGTCAGAACATTTTACATTTCTGTAAGTACCTCCCTCCCACAGTTCCACATTGTCCCTCATCATAGCTTTGTTCTGATATTAACTTATGCCCTAATCACATGTACCTGACCCAAAATAGTCACATTGGATCTGATCTTTCAAAAGAGAATCGGTTAAAAATCCACTGTAGGTAACTCCCTCCTATATCAAATGTAGATTTTTATATTTTCAAAGGATGAATTCTATTTTGTTCTCAAATGATGTTCAAAATACCATGGAGTGCATCATAATGTTCTGAGACAAGGACAAGTCACATGAGGTATCAGCAGCTCTAAAACAAAGGAAGTGACCCTGCACTTCATTGCAAAACTATACTGATGTATTTCTCTGATTAAATTAAGGTTACAGGGCTGGGGATATAGCTCAGTGGAATAAGCACTTGCCTAGCAAGCGCAGGGTCCTGAGTTCGATCCCCAGTACCGCAAAAAATAAATAGATAAATAAATAAATAAATAAATTAAGGTTACATGAAATATTTTGTTGTTTATTCTTACATTCACAGTTATCCAGGTAAATTTTAAATGCTTCTAACTTATTGCAATGTGATATAAAAGCCAGATGTGCCAAATATTTTTAAATTACTTATTCTTATTAACAAAGTTTAAAACTGTGCAAAAGAATTCTCTGCCCAAGCTGCCCCTCACTGTTACATCTGCCAACTGACCAAGTTATGCGGATGACCATGGCTCCCAGAAATTAACACCAAACATCGTTCCACAAAAACACAGAAGAAATAAGTCCATTTGTTTGGGCACTTGTCAGTTTGCAGCCTCACAAACAACAACAGCGAGGGCAGCAAGAAAAAGAATAACAACAAAGGTGAGGAATTCAAGATTTCAAAACCCACTGATTGGGGTGTTATTTGGGGGCTCATTGGGAAGGTCAGGTGATGCAGAATTTCAAAGGCAATTAGGGTAAATCAAACTGCAGAACGTCCCTGTGGGCTAGTTTGAAGATACCTTCGAAAGACGCTCTTTTTTTCTTGCTAACCCTGGCTGCTGCCACATCCAGCAGCTGCTTTCTTTTTGACAATTCGTCACTCTTGAAAAATGTTTGCAAGCACTTTGGATAATTTCCAATTCATTCTTGCAGGAAATGAGGATTTGCTTCCTCACTTGGGATACCTGCTGCTAGGTTTATTCACTAATAAGCATGATAAATGTTTTAGCCTTTGATCAGTGCTAATTTAACAAGTAAGCTCCCAAGAAAAAAAAATCCTTTGACGCTCAGGGGCTCAAGACAGCACATGAGTTGGAAATATGATTGATTGTGTTGCTGTGAGAAATTTCCATAAAAAACTTTTATCACACTGGTATGTTCTGAACAATTAAATCAAAAATGAAAGATAGTTACCCTTCAAAAAAGGACAGAGGCAACTCAGCAAACTTCACAAGAGATATACAATTTTTACTGATTGTGAACAATTTCCCAGAGAAATGTCAGTTTTCTTTTCTTATCACTTTCTAGTCACATTACTTTACCTGTTTATTTTTCTTATTTTCCCTATTAACATGCATGACACTTTCCTCTCCCTCCTCATCAGAATAATAATATTTTAAATAAACTTCAACATTAAGTATGTTATGAAAATTGAACAAATGACAGGGAAGAAATGATGCTTTGCTACTGTGAAGTTAGAATCTCCTACTAGATTAATAAAGATGCAGACACAATTGAATGCCTAAATACCAGAAATGTCTGCCTTTTGTTCATTGAAAGGTGGTCTGAATATATAGTCATCAAAATAAACAAAAATAGTATACAGACATAGATTATTTCATTGGCCCCATGTCAGATTTTTACTTCCCCTAGTCATGGGACTATGGAGATTTTTCATGGCTAAAAAGAAACTGATTTCAATTTACCATGAATAATATTGAGCTGCTACCTTAAATAAGTTCTTACAAACCATGCTTTCAAGAAGCATTCCAAAATATACAACCTTTATAAGACAAAAATGCAAATTAAATGTATAATTTTCTTTGTATTTAATGCACCAAAAAATATTCTGTCAGAGAAATAGGCATATGGATATAAGGGTGGGTAGAAGCTGGTCATTAATAATGATCTGTTCTTCAGTTAGATCCTACAAGATGACAAATTTAAGGAGTCATTTTATTTCAAAGTGGAATTTGAAAAGGAATGTTTAGAAACTCCACTATGGCTCAATGATACTTATATCAGGCCAAAAATATTAAGACAATAGAGATATAATTTATTATATATAGACTATATATATATGAAGAATCTATTAACACAGAAGTATAATAGTACTTCATACCACAAAGGAGAAAGTCAGGTGAATTTGCAGATAATTATAATCCCAGTTACTTCAGAGACTGAAGCAGGAAGATTCCAAGTTTGAGCTGAGCTTGGACAACTCACATAGTGAGATTCTATCTCAAACCAATTAGAGAGATCCAGGTACATATCTGAGTCTTCCCTGGGTTCAACTGCTGGTACCCACCTTCCAAAATAAGGGAAGTAAAATGAATAAGGAATAATTTATAAGCTTGGGAAGCTCCATTCATATCTCAGTACTGTGTTTAGTTTTGTTTTGTTTTTGAGACAAGCTCTCACTTTGTAATTCAGTCTGTCCTTGAAGCAGCTATGTAGCCTAGACTGGCCTTGAACTTGTGGCAATCCTCTTGCCTCAGCCTCCTGCGTGCTGGAATCACAGGTATGTGCCACCAAGTCTCACTTTGTATGTCTGTTTTAAAATAAAACAATAATAATCAGAATATTTAAAATTTATTAAATCTTGAAGTAGATTGTGTGTGTACTGTGAACTTTTCTATAGGTTTCTCTACCTTTCTGTAGATTTTATTGCAAAATAAAACATCAAATATTTATTTTAATTTATGGAGCAATTGTAAAAGAAAAGAAAATTGATGTAAAAAGAAAAGTTGTGAAAAGAAAAGAAAGTTGTAAAAAAAATAATGTTTCTAAGTTGTAAAAAGTTGTAAAAAGAAAATAATGTTTAACTGTCAGATTGGGAAAATTCTTAAAATGTATCTAATTTACTTCTCTAATTTGGGAATATTTGACTTTTTCTGTAAGTAAGATGGAAAACATGCTGGTAAACATTAAGAACAAGTTCAGAAGAATTATACTTTTTTGCTCGTTTGTTTGATATTGTGCATTTATGTTTATACATAGCCTGTCAAAAAGATATACAAAAGCATTTCCATGATCAGATTTATACATCATATTGTACGACAAGACATTTGTAGAAAATTATAAGTATATGTCTTGTGAAGGGTGATATAGTTTTTAGAAGATGTTAGGTCTACAAAATTTGTTTTAAAATATATAAGGCTTGACACATGGAAGAGAATAAAATATAAAATTAATGCTTAAAGCTAATACAATGAAACTATAGGTTTAGGGCTGGAGGTATAGCTCAGTGGTGTAAGTGCTTTCCCGCTAAGCACTAAGGCCCTGAGTTCAATCCCTGAGTTCAATCCCCGGTACCGGGAAAAAAAAAAAAAAAAAAGGAACAGATGAAACTATAGGTTTAGTACTATTTGGTAGAAGTTATAATCATATATTTTGCTTCTTGAGTAAAACATTAAGACTCTTTCAGTGATTCAATAATATAATCAGTGACTGGTCAGATGGCTGCTGTGTCTCTCAGGAATCATGCACTGGGATAGTTCTCATCTCTCACATGGATAGCAGCATGCATAGCTGTGTTACTTTTCTCTCAATGACATACCCGTGTGACATTTCACAAAGACACATGTGAAACTGGAAATATGGCCTCAAAGATTGAAGGGAAGCAAAACTTAACAAGAATACCACAATTAAAATGTAAATATCTGTAACTAGAATTTCAGAAAAAGCAGCTGACTGTTCAAATATTTACACTGTGGTAAAAGCAGAAGCGCCAGGCACACAGCAAGAGAAGCGCAGCAGAAGTGAAATCATCAGGGTAAATGAGGGCAAAGAAATGTGTGAAGAGAAAGATGAGGATGTCCGAGGGTAAGTGACGGCGGCGAATATTTCACGTTGAAGGAACTCAGAAATATTGCATGAGAAAGAAGACAAGGTAATGTGAAATGATCCAAATTTTAAAAGTGTAACAATTCACCAACACGGAAAAGATACTTCCTTTGTGTAATGAATTATACGACAACAGGCCAAACAGAGCCCTCTCTTTATTATAAAGAAATAAATCATATTCTCAACTGTTCCATGTTTTCGATCACACTTTACTAAGTATTACCTTTATACTAAGTGATACTAACACTAAATATTACTGTATATAGGTTTGCTCCACAGTTTGGAATTTTTCATGGTTTATGACAACTTTTTAATGGGTACAGAATAATTCTGACTTTTCCCATCCTTATTACCATGACTTCATTCAGTTTCAGCTTGCAAAGTTATTTTCACTCTGGAACACCTCAAAGTGAGTAGGGTGTAAACTGAGTCTGTATAATAAATAAAGAAATAAAATCCAAGAGGATAATGTGCGTAAAACCACTTCTTGTGTGTAGGATTGAGGGGAGTTTAGAGCCTTATTTATCACACTGAAGAAATAAATGGTGGCGTTCTTTCAAAGGTACATTTCAAAATTTCAATTTGCAAAAATGTTTATCCTGTAATTAAGGATTATGAATTTAAAACATATTTATCACCACTGTCCACCACTCCCACCAAAATGAAAACCCGCAGACATGAGAAAAAAATTGGGTGCAGATAAATTTGATAACCTTGAGACAAGAGTGCATTGGTGAGAAGTGGTCAAGCAACCGCATACAAGGAAAGGGCACTGGGAGTAGGAAAAATGTCTCAATTGTTATGGCTCTCCAGGCTTCTCTTTTCATTATAGTACCTGTGAAAATGCTATTTCAGCTTTTCTCTCTGCTTTCTTCTTTGAAGTAACTTACAAAAGGTGGTTGATTCACATTAGAAAAGCCTTTGCCAGTGGCAAGCCATCGCTCTTGCTATGCAAGTTTCCTATTGCTAGTGGAAAATCTGAAATAAAAACCACTCAATGCGCCTGCACAGAACCGCGTTCAAGCCCACCTTAAGAGTGGGGTCCTCCAGGCGGCTTACGGGCCGCCTTCTGCTCTCAGTCTCCTTGTCTGTGTGTTAAAAGACCAAGTAAAATAACTACTACGTGTGTCTAATAATGCAAGAGCTTTAAAAATGGTCAATCTACGTCACATCCTTTTCATGAACCAAAATTTTATGTGGGGAAAGTATCCTTAGAGTTCCTACTAGGAGTGTAGGAAAATGTTACCAGTGGGTTATGATTTGGCAGACTTAATAAATTAGCTCACTGCAGAATAGTATCAGGACTCTTCAAATATGCAAAATCATACTACTTTACATATTTAGATAAGAATATGCTCTAGGGTTGCATTTTCCAAACATTTTGAGATTGGAAATGAATTTCCCGAGGTACATTTCAGAAAATCAAGCAATAGTGATGTTATTCATTTTAAAGTAAAGGCCACAGATAATTTCAAAATGTACCAATTAGAGCTGTTCAGTTCATGAACATTTCTCAGGCTGGATCTTGGGAAGCAAACGCATTTTAATGTACATTTCTCACCTAGTAGATACACAAGAATCCAAAAGTTTTAAATATATGACTGACTCTATTACTTCAGGTTCTACATCTTTGATTCAACCAAATGTGGAAATAAACTATTAAAAATGTTTAAAGTAATACCGTGTAATAACTATTTCCTCAGTATTCATATTTTACTGTAGTAGGTATTATAAGCAAGCCAGAGATTGTTGAAAGTCAAAGGAATGGCATGCATAGGTTATATGAAGATATTACCTTTCTACATGGGTCTTGAGCATCTGTGGATTTTAGTATCACACAGGATGTCTCAGAACCACAGCTCCCACAGATGCTGAAGGATGACTTCACTCTACTGAAGACAAAGTGGGCTTCTGTATATGTTGCTGATGCAAGTTCAAAGTGATACAATCACTAGGGTTTGCAATTTAGCAAAACTTTTACATATGCATTAACATTTTTGACCCAGGAAATCTGGTTCACAGACTCTGTCCCAAATGTACAGTTGCAAAAGTACAAAATGATATGTACAGAAGAAATTCATTCGACAGTTGTACTAGCAGAGTAATGGTTATTTCCCAAATGCTCAACATATGTGAATGATTAAGTAAATAACCCACAACCACTGGAAGAATGTTACGCAGCTTCAGAATGAGCTCTATACATGACTAGGCAGCCATCTACATGAACGAGGGGGATTTTGGCACATGCATTAAGCAAAAGCAATAGAAGGATTAACCAAAATGTTAACAAAAAATAATCATCCAAAGGAAGCAGAGTAGAATTCTAAAATGCTTTCATGCACTTGCTTTTGAAAATTTGGCTTTGAGGCTGTAAATAAGTCTTTTATGTAAGTCTTTTTGGTCACTAAATAGTATTAAATCAAAGAAATATCTCAGTTCCCCAAACTGAAAGCAAAATAAAACAGGTAGTTCAGGGACTGGCTTCACTTAACAAGGAAGAATCACTGTGAATAACTCACTTGCTGGTGTTAGCTAAAAATCCTAACAGAGCATACTGTGAAGACAAAAGCATTGCAAAGACACATTACACTCCTCTGTATAATCAGTTAGCAAATATTAGTCACTGCTAGTGAGTGTTATTCATAATGACTACAGTGCCGGTAGCATTGTTGTTCTGAACTAATACATTTAGGAATAAAACAAAATGAGTCATTGTTGTCCTTTAGAACAAAGATTTTCAGTTTAAACAAAAATAGATGCAGTGCAAAATAAAAATTTTAAGTAAAAAACCTATAATTACAAACCTGAATTTAAAAAGACAACAAACATAATTTGTAACTTTGAAATTAAGAAAAATACCAGCTTAACAATAATAGCTATCTCAGTGTCTTGGCTTTAATATATTTCTCTAGTGAAAACCGG
Organism: Dinomys branickii; assembly: GCA_004027595.1. Classification (NCBI taxonomy): domain Eukaryota; kingdom Metazoa; phylum Chordata; class Mammalia; order Rodentia; family Dinomyidae; genus Dinomys; species Dinomys branickii. Next base: position 31,965 of record PVLD010000515.1, on the reverse strand, counting down.
GTTACTTGAAAAATTGGCAACTTTGAAATTTTGGGTAATAAGATAACTCTGGAGTATCATATTGTACAGGGAAGTACAGAAGCTGTTGAATGATAAAAATAATGATCAAAAAATAGATGGACAGAACTTCTGTCCAAAACTGGAACAATGTGCATATAGTATCAAATAATTATTTTCATTTATCTAGAATAAAAAATTGTCCAAGCCTTCAAGGACTCCATGCAAAATTGCATGAAAAGAATTTTACCAAATTTTTTATTTTGGGACAGATCATTTAGATCCAAATTTAATACTCTTAAGACCTCCAATTGAAAAATGTAGCATTTTGTTAAGTTAATTTTTTAAACTACAATACTTTCTCTTGTATAATTTCCCTCAAGAAAACAAAAATGTTTATCCAAATAAACAAAAGAATAGAGTTTTATTATATTCATATTTTAAATATTGGAGAATGAGACCTTGTGAACTTTTGTGTGTATATTTCACACATTTAGATCATTTAAAAATTAAATTTACTCATTACAGATTCTGGAAGAAAGATGAGTGTTTTTAAATTCTCCAAGAATATCCTCCCACTTTACACAGCATAAAGAAACACAATAGAAGTCAAGGACATTATTGACAATAACTTAGCCCTTAAGAATCTTGAGAGAGAGGGAGGTCTATGGCCACACCACTCTGAATGTGCCCGATCTCATCTGAGAGAGAGGAAGAACCAGAGACGGAGACAGAGAAATCCAGTAGTCCAGTTAGAAAGGTCTGTTTCCAGTGATGACCTCAGACCTGATAACGTTTCTACTTTCAACATTATATAAACTTTGGTCACATTTGTGTATCTACTCATTTAAATTAACACTTTCTTTTAATCTGAATTAGTCATGTAAATTCATTTTCAAACATATAAATAGATTCATGTAGCCAAATCCACAGCGGAGTTAGAAGAACCTGGCTTAATCTAGCCCTTTGTGCATTCTATGGGACCTTTCATCAGATTTCCTAGAGGAGCTTCAAGTAACCCCAAAGCCTTGATGTGGTCTGCTTGCTGCTGAATAGTTGCATATATTACACTAAGTTCTCTTAAGAAAACTCTCATTAGATAGCAGTGATTATTTCCAAATCATTTCATGTGTCCTTGTAACTCATTGATCAAATTATTTTATTTACATTGGTTTCACTCACTGCCACTCTCTGGAAAGGTTCTCTTTTACTTTGCTGCTGAAGATTGAAGTAAACATTATAGCATATACCACACCTCTGTATTTGAGAGTGTAGTTGTATTTCTGATACCAATAAGGAGCTTTAAGAAAGTTGATAAGCAAGCATAGGTTTAAGAAAAAAGTTAGGGAAAAGAAAATGATTTCTTTGTGGCACTCAAATAGCTCCAATTAATTACCAAGTTGTTCTCATGTACATATGTTGTTGCATATGATAGACGTCAATTTGTAAGCTCATGCATGCATTGAAAACAATCTTCACTGAAATAACCCATAATTATATTTTGCTTTCCAGGATATGTTTTGTAACAGACTTTCAGGAATAAATGATCTTTTGAGATAGGAGAAAAGTTAATACTTTTGACTCTTCTCTTATGGATGCCAAGAATATCTTTTCAAATTGTCTTTGAGTCTTCATTTCAATCACAAAGATTAGTTTTTTTCCTTGCTTTCTTGTTTGTATTTGAAAACAATTTCAAGTGTCTTGAAAAATAATACAACTGAAAAAGCACAAAGAATACTTGCATATTTTTCACACATACTTATAAAAATTTTACTGCATGTTTTTATCTATTTGCTCCTTTTGTCTTAAATATAATAAACATATAGCATGTATAGCACACACAAAATACACAAGTTAAGAAAAAATAGTTTGATCAGACCTACTTGGAAGACTTGATATACTTTGTGGCCCTTTACTCCTAAATACTGCAGGGATATTTCTTAAGACAAAGCATATTCTCTCTCTCTCTCTCTCTCTCTCTCTCTCTCTCTCTCTCTCCCTCCCCCTCTCTCTCTTTTTTAAGAGAAAGGATCTTGCTATGTTGCTAAATTGCACACGTGGGGCATGAATTTCCAATCTCCCTGCCTCAGCCTTTTAGAGAACAGGGACTACAGCTGTGCATCACCATATTTGGATAAAACATTCTCTTGTACCAACTATATCAATGTAGTTATCAACTCCAGCAAAATGAAAACATATATGACGCATAATGTGCTATTTTATTCCAAATTTGCTAATTCACACAATAATGTTCAGTGTGGTGTTTGCCTGCAGTACGTCATCCATTGGGTATTTCTATTAAATCCAGTTATGTTATTAATATTTGAAAACTTCATTATTATCTTTTAATATTTATATATTTTTGAAGAACAGAGCATTAAAACAATTACAACTTTCATTATTGATAAAGAAAAATAACAAATGAAACAAAACCACAAAACTTTACTATAGATTCTGGATAGATCTTTTTTCTTTTATCTTTGTCCTTTTTTCCCCACCAAACTTTTAAAAAGTGTACTCCACTCTCCCTCTTTTTAGCTACAGATACTTTGGATTTCTGTCATGTGTCTTCTGGCTTCACTACTCTATGAAAAAGTTTTTGAAGTCTATTAATGACTTCAGAAATCCCATGATCTCCCTATGCCCCACTCTTTCTGATCCCGTCTTAAGTATTTTTCCTATTTGCTGTCTCCTTGATACTAGAATCCAACTTTCGCATTGCACATTGACCCTAGATCCTCTGATTTTTGTCTTTATGCTTTGAACAGCTTTTATCTATCTCATTTGTTGCCCCATATTCTTTTAATGCCTTAAAAAGAGAAACTCTTTAAGCATCTGTCTTCAGCACTCTGGCAAACCCACAGGCTCAACATTTACCATCCTGTAAATGAATCCTGAGTGTGTAATGTAGTATTACATTCCATTTTCAATGTGTCATGCACTGGTACTTAACATTCATTAGCCCATGTTTTTCACAGCCTGTCCTCCCAAACTGGCTTCGCCCTTCTGTTCCCCTTAATGGTTTTCCTTAGCTTCAAGGATATAGCGACTCCCCCATCCCTCCTGCCTAACTTCACTCAGGCGCCTCACATGGTCATGTTAAGCCTTCCTTCACAGCAGTCCTCACCATTGGATCTACTATAAGCCACTCTCCAGTATCTTTCAACTTTTGACTTTATTAAATGGTTTTCATGACTCCATCTCTGTTTCCCCTCTCATTAGACTCTGTCCATTCTAATTACGTGATTCTTTCTCAGTGATAGCCCAGAAGCCGACTTCTGATCATAGTCTTCCATGGACAAACTACTTAGTATTTGTTCTCTTTGTAGAGAATAAAGGACAGTCCCTGGTCTGGCCAGTAAGTCCTTCAATAACAAGCCCCAAATATTTTCACAGTACCATTGTTAAATTTCTTATTGTCTTCTAATACACTCCAAGTTGATTTTGTTGTCTGTATCTCTATCTCTTTTGGCTGTATTTGCATGATTTAAAGCAGAGAAAGTGTCTCCTTACTCAATCTGCTAAAGTAAGCCGATTAAATTAATTGCTCCATCGTATGAGACAACATCTCACCATTTAAACTGCGCATGTGTGTACAGAATTTTAGACTGTAACATTCTGATAGTTTATTCAATCCTTGGCTCAACTTTTTTTCATATCACAAAATCCACAACACATGGTAGGTACTTAGTAAGCATTTGTTCCTTGAAGAGATCTGGTAATGACATAGAGAATATATCAGCATGATTGAACATACAGCATGTAAAATATTTGGTATGCAGTCATTTTCATTTTAAATTGATTTACTATCATGATATTTGACTTTTCTAACAAGCAAGTATTATTCTGTTATCTTTGAATTAAAATAGCTTTCTGATTCCTTGAGGGCTCAGCTTTTTGCCTAACATCTTTTTGCATAAGCCCTGCACACTTCTAGTGAGCAGAAGTAGAAAGACATCAGGGCTTCATTACAAGAGCCCTTTCACGGATCCCAAGAAGCACAGCAGTAAGGTGGTTAATCCTGTTGTAAGGGCTCATTGACACCAGATGCTGCAGTGCAGCTGAGTTGCCAAAGGTTAATGAATTATACACATGGCTATAAATAGCCCCATATTTTCCTTCAGCAACAGCTTTTCTGTAGTAGGCTGACTACAGATCAGCACCTTTCAGTGGCACTCTTCTGAGAAGGAACTTTCATTCAGAGTTCAACCCTAGGGAGACTTTTTAGTTGCCAAGCATTGGATTCAAAATGACAGAAATAATACCTGAGAGTGACAGTGATAAAGATTTCATATATAGAGATCTTCCTTCATTTTGCAAATACTAAAGTTTCCTCCTACAAAATTCAAGTCCTTTGATGCCAACTCCGGTGTTCCTCCTGTTACTTCATGTTGGTATTAAGTGTGAGTTACAGTGATTCTCAAACTTTAGTGTATCAAAACCATCAGGAGGGCTTATTAAACTGTGGCAGGGAAGAGGGCAAGATAAGAAGAATTCCTAGTGTTTGATCTAGGAAGTCTGTCAGGAGACCAAAAAATTTGCATTTGGTCGGATCTAAGAATCTGCATTTCTACTAAGCTATCAGGAGTCAATAATTCTGCTGGTCTAAGCATCACGTTTTGTAAACCTCTGCTCCAGTTCCCTGATCTTCCAACCTGGTTACCATTTTGAAACTTCAAGAATTGTAACTTGATTCCAGCTGCTGTTGCTCCCAGAAATTTTAATTTAATTGCTATAGAGTTTGACCTCATCATAGAGATTTTTAAGGCAGGTAACTCAAGTTGAAGGTGTAATCCACGGTAGTAGCTTCCTCTAAAGAATGTTTTTGATAAAAATCACAATGTCATTTACCAGAGTTCAGAAATATTAACAGTTAATGACTAAGAGAGCCAAAAAGAATGCTGAAATGACAGCTTATTTCTCTTCCAACTTGGTAAAACCCTTCTGGTACAATAAAGAATTCAGGAAGAAAACCACACTGTCTACACAGAATGTCTACTGCTAATATGGTCTCATTATGTAATGTAATATCACCAAATACCTAGAGTTCATTCAGCCAAGTTTCCTTAGGACAGTCATTCTCTCACTTGGAAAATTTGCTAAAAGGTGGAATACTACTTTTTATACCAAAGGTTCTACAAGTGGGGCCCATGAAATATATCTTTATTTCAGGGAAATTCTCAGATAATGTTGATGTTGCTGGCCACTGATCACCCTAAGAATTGTTCTAAGGAATATATCTAAGAATATAAGAACCATTGTGGTACATTAAACAACCAGACAAATTTTCTTGGAAATCTCACCTAATTTGTACAGGAGTAACCAAGAGTCATTTGTGAAATCCATGGCAATTTATATAACTAATGTAAAAACTATTTATTCTCTAATTGTGTATCACTGAAGTTTGAGTTTGGTAATGGTTTACTATTATGCAATTCTTACTAACAGTTTTAAAATTCACTTTAAGTGTAGCATTATGGAATTCTACTTCTAATTTCTTGATCACTAATAAAATGGTATAACTTCTCCCATTTACCAGCCTTTAGATATCATCTTTTGTATATATCTATTTGAGCCTTTTACTTCTTGATTGGGAGGCCTCTGAGTCTGATAGAAGGACTTGGCCAGCTGCTGCATAGCAAACCTACCCTTCCATTCCTTAAGGCGTTTCCCCACTGCAGCACATTTGCCTTTCCAGCAGTTTATTTTCTACTCTGCTATTTAGACTTTTTGCTAAACTTTCTAGCTACCTTTTGTAGCTTAAGTTTTTGGAAAATGTAAAGAAGGAAATCACTACTGTGCATTTGAGCCCCCAGGTCACCAAATTTTGCCATTATCTTAAAAGTTTCCTTGGGATTTTCTCTGCATTCTCAATAAGACTGTTACTTTTTCAAAAGCCACACTACCAAACCTGGAAGTTGAGTTTGAACCACATACTTTTATACCTTTTATTTATAACTAATCTCAAAATCCAGCCAAAAATAAGTATCTGAATGACTAAGATTATTGACCCAACTTCTGACTTGAAAATAACAATGAATTAATAATCCAGACCAGATAGGGACATTCAACAATAAAGATAGAAATTTAAAAGCAATACACACTTTTAGGAGTTGAATTAAAATTGAGTTATGTGTGTTTAGTTTTAGTTCTGTTTGTGATATGCTGTATGTTATTGAGAAAGAATAAAACAGCAGACCTCTGGAATCCAGGAGACTAAATTCTCAGCCTGTCCTGCTAATAACAAACTTGTCTCTTTCTCTTTGTCTCTGCCCTCTCAGTGTGTGAAATGAGAACTTTAAGCTACATCCAGTCTATTTTTATCTCTGCAAATTCTTTTCAGCAATATGTCCTAATGTTGTTCAACTGCAACTTACTTTTGTATTTGGAAATCTATTACAGTCAAAATTTCAGGAAAAAAGGAAAAGCAGAAGAAAATGATCACTCTTCTGAATCTTCTGCTCTCCATTCTGAGTAATCCTGAAATAATTCCCCCTCCCACCTGAGGGGAGAACAAAGAGTTTAGAGGGTGACTTTCATTATTTTTTCACATCTGTCTATCTTTTTTCAAGTTTCAGGCAGAACGCTAAACTCAAATCCAGAAATACATCAAGAAAGGTAGATCTGATGCTGGGAATAAGAAGCAGCTCTAAACCCTTGCATCTTCCCTCACTTCAAAATCCCGCACAACGTTTCCCTTATCACCGGGTCTGCTTTCGTCCCTTGAAGAATCTGGCTTCACAGTCTGAAGAATGATATTGAAGGAACTGAGAAAATTTTCGGTAGAATTGAAGTCCAGCCTATATAGTCAAAAATCCTGTATTAGAAAACGTACTTTAGTTGCAACTATAAGGCTCTTTTAATATATTTTTTCAAAGTAGCTGATTTCAGAGCAGTTATTGTTTTATTCAATTACTGGAGTTGTTTTAAAATTTACTACAGGCTGCCTCAGGATCAGTAGGGTGAAACTTCATTTATGTGAACCTTTTAATCATGAAAATTAAAATAGCTTGTCAAACACATTTTTGTTTCTCTGGCTTTTATTATCTTTCCTTCTTTTCTGAGCCTTCTTCCCTAGCTCAGGATTCTTTAACAAAATTTCTTACAGTGAATTTCATGCTTTCAGTTTCTCCTTACATTTGTTTGGAGCATGTCTCAAGTCTTTAGTTCACAACGGAGTGGATCACACTTTCTTTTCAGGAGAGAAGGGGAGGTTTAGATTTGCATATATATTACTGGATCTGGATGAAGCAACTTTTGAGAACCAGGATAAGAAGTTTATGCTTAAAGCCTGAACAGATCAGTCTGACTTCATATTTACTTTTTTTCTTTCTTCTAATTCATTCAGGTTAAAAATCTAACAATCTAAAGCTCCTTGGGAAAGAATGTGCAGGATGTTGACTAAATGCACTTGTACAACAGTTAAGGGTACAGGAACCTTAAGCATGTGAAGGACACTCAAGAAGAGGTGGTAACAATGCTAATATCCCAGCTTGGTTCCTTAGGATTGGTGTCACTGTTCTTTGTGCCCTGACATCTTTGCTTTCTGTATGATTTTTTGCTTTTAAATACTCATCATTTGTGTGTTTTTTTCACAACATGACCCTTGAACTTTGCTCCTTTACAGAAAGATGAAATGTTCTAGGACTGTGCTGCACCCAGTGTATTTTCATCCTTTACCAATTATTGACACATCAAAGATCATGACCACTCAGCTGCCTTTCTTCAGGATGTACAACTTTCAGTGTAGCTTATTCTCTGCAGATTCCCTGCAAAACAGAACTGAAGGTTTCCCTTGTAGAGGTCTCTAACTGAGGCCTCACCTTTGACTGGCTTAATGTTACCCATGTGCAACTCTTCTCCTTCATATGTACCATCTTTCTCTAGATTACTCCCTTGCTATATCACTTGCAAGTGCATCATAACATCAGGCACTCTTTGGGGCTTACTACCCAAGATGCAGGATAAGATAGAATATTCCTTAAGTCATTCTCCTACTTTCACTCAAGAGTTACTGAGAAAATTCTACATACCCAACAGGTGACTGGAGATGAACATGGAGGCAATAATTTCAAGTGAAATTAGTTGGATGAAAAGTCTGCTAGGTATTATAAAACAGAAGAACATAAAGCTTTCTAACTGGCATTCATCAGAGAGAAACAGTTTACACCTATCTTAAAGGGCTTCATTGGATACATCTGGGCAAAATGGATGCAAGCTAAAAGAAGATAGAGTTCAGTAGAATATATGGAAGGAAGTTTTAGCAATCAATCCTATAAATTAAGGAATCCCTACCATTCCAAGTACTCATGAGTAAGTCCCAACATGATTTATTATTATGCCATGAGACTTGAGCCCAAGTTAGAACAGATGAGTCAAATGAAGCTTTAGAGTCCACAGCTTGCTATTATGCTAATATTAGGCATTAGTACATAAAATACAGAATAGTTCAGAAGATACTGAAGGATTTCAGTCTAAAATCTGAAAGGGAATTTCAGATGGAACTCCATTAAAATACTTTTTACAAAAGGTGAAATAATTTTAGAACAATATATTAAGGAGCAACTGTATATATTTATGGAGGAAGAACAAAGTAATTTTATCATTTTAGCACAGTGTGAGATGACCAAGTCATGCCAAACAACTTACTCATCACTTATATCGTGTGGCATCACTTGTGCTGAGAATATCTGAGACACTCTGAGCAGAATGTTGTACGTTTAATTAAATTTATGCATTGTGCAAAAAATCAAACATTTCTGTTATCTGAGGCCTTTTTTCATTATTATCTCTTCATCTCCCCTGCACTACCTCCATGCTAGTCACCCCTTTTATGCGTTCAATTGTAAGTTCCACATATAAATAAGTGATGAGAGGTGTTTTTTTTTTTTTCTAAATTTGCACTATTTCATTTACGATAATGATCTCCAACTCCTTCTATATGGTCACAAATGATAGAATGTTGTCCTTTGTAAGTCTAAATAGTATTTCACTATCGATAGCTATACCTACATGTCACCTTTTCTTCACCCATTCATCCACTAATGGAGACTTAGATAAATCATATATCTTAGCTGATGTGAACAGTTCTGTAATGAGTATGGGCATGAGAATGTCTCTTTATCATTCATGTTTCAAATATTTGGGGTAAGTATCCAGAAGTAGTATTCTGAGTCACGTGGAAATAGTACTTTCAGGTTTTCTTGAGGAATCTCCAATTTTTTCTTAATGAAAAAGGCTTTCTTTTTCTCCACATCCTTACTAAAACTTATCTTTTATCTCTGTGAGAAGATACATTCTAACAGATGACATCTCCTTCTGGCTTTCACCTGTGCCTTCCTAACGACCAGTGATATTGAACACTTTTCATGTATTTATTTGCTATGCATATGTTTTCTTCTGAGAAATATCTATGCCAGTTCTTTGCCCATTTTTCAGCTAGACTATTTGATTTCCTTCTGTACCTTGTTCTGTTCAACACAGTGCAAAATTCCTTGTCAGATAGTAAGTCAAGATCAAGAAAGAAAAGTCATCCCAATTTGAAGGAAGCAGTGGAACTGAACAGTTGATGGAATATGGTCTGCTCTATAGAAAACATTAAAGAATCTACCCAAAACTCTGAGAACTGAGTAAACATGCAGCATTCAAAATAAAAACCCATACTTCGAAGATATCAATGGATAAAGCAATAACCACTGTTGAGACCATATCACCTTGTCTATAGATTAGTTGTGATTGTACTATTTTTTATGCTAATTGGTGTCTGTTTGTCAATATGTTTTTGTACTTTTATTTTTTTAAATAAAATTTAAAAAAATCAAAATAAAAACCCAAAAATTAGTTCTGCTTTTCTGCACTAAAAACAAACTTGCTAAAATATTAATGAATGAAAATGATGAAGACACAAATCAGTGAAAATGTATTTTACATTTGTGGATTGGAAGAATTGATGCTACTAAAATATTCAGAATAACCAAAGCAATCTATAGATACAATGCATTTCCTAGCCAGTTCTAATGCCATTTTTCAGAAATATAGAAAACACAGACCCATGGAACTCCTAACTCATATCCAGTCACAAAAGTCTCAAATAAACTGTAAACTAGATATGGTGGAGTATACCTATAACACTAGCACTCTGGTAGGCTAAAGTAGGAGAATTGCAAAACTTGAGTCCTGCCTGAATAAATTAGCAATTTAGTGTAAACCTGTCTTAAACACACACACACACACATGCACACACACATACACACACACACACACACACACACGCACACTTGCATACATCACTACCACCAATAGCAACAACAAAACCTTCAATGCAGTAATAAGAAAAAGTACTCAGCTGAAGGTATTACACACCTAATTTTATACTATACTTCCAAGTGATAATAGTTAGAAACAACATAATATTGGCATAAAATAAATACACCGACCAATGAAACAAATAGCTCAGAAATGAAACTATGCATCTACCGTCAATTCTTTTGGAATAAAGAGACCAAGAATACACAATGAGTAAAAGGGCAATTTCTGCAATATACAGTGCAAGGAAAGCTGGAAAAAGCATGAAAAAAGATCTTTATCTTATACCACACAAAAAATCCATTCAAAATATTTTTAAAACTTAAGATTTAAATATATAAGATTGGGCTGGGGGTATAGCTCAGTGGAATAAGCGCCTGCCTAGCAAGCGCAGGGTCCTGAGTTTGATCCCCAGTACCGCCAAAAAAAAAAAAAAAAAAAAAAAAGACTAAATATAAATATATAAGATCACGAAGACTTAGGATTAAAGACATAAGGTCTGCAACCACGAAACTACTACTACAAAAAAATAACAGATATCACATACCTAGGCAAGGATTTTTGAAATCTGATTCCCAAAATTCAGGCAGCAGAAGCAAAAATAGACAAATAGGGTTACATTGAAAACGTCTACACAAGAAAAAAAAAATTAACAGAGTGAGGAATTTTGCAGGACATGCATTTGATAAGGAATCAATATTCAAAATATATAAGGAACACATATTAAATAATTTTGTCACCTCATCCTTGGCAGATTAAAAAATGATTTTTAACATCATCTTGGATCCATTCATAAAATAAATATAAATCCTATCCTTACTTGTAGAGTTAGTCGCTGTTCATTTATAATATGGATTTAAGAGTATGTGAAACCCTCACGGACAGAAAGGCAACTTGAAAGCTGAAAGAGAATTACACTAATTTTATAGCCCTACTTCAGCTATAAATCACAGCCTTCTCTTGCATGCACAGTGCACAAGAGTGTGTACTAGACTGTTCATGTGTGCTTGTGTGCAGTTTTAAGTGTTTTCCGACAGATGAGTACTCTGGGATTTTATATGATTGAGCATATTTAAAGTAGAAATAAGCTAATACACATTACATGCAGCATATAAAACTATGAATTTTTACAAATGTAAAAATAATGGCAAATAATAATTATTATTTGTTTTACTTATATAGCTATCTTATGGGAAGAAACCACATCTGTATTGTTACTATGTCTTCAACACTAAGTGTAATGTCTGGTTAAAAAGCAGCAAAAAATAATTATTTAGTAATGAATTCCAGTAATATTTATGAACAAAAATGAAAAATTGTGTGGACACATAATGTACAGAAAGGGGGATTGTTTTAAGTGTCAGTTTTTTACCTTGATTTAACTGTACTTTTTTTTCCAGTGGGACTGTTAATTAGCAAGAACTTTTCCAAATAAGAAAAAAAATGTCAACTCTTCCTGTGACTGAGCATTGTTGGCTGAAATCATGGGAAGAATAAATACATTTTTTATGTTAATATCTATGTTTTGAAAAAATTATTAATACAGTTGTCTAGATGCAACAGAGAGAGAATAAGAGAAAAAATTCAAATAACAAACTGAAAGATTTTCACCAGTGACTTTGTCTCAAAATCCATATTGAAATCATTTCTCATTCTTGTATTAGTAAGATGTATATGTGCTTTATATTTTTGGCCTCTGGCATCTTCCTAACCCACCCTTGCCACCAGATTTGGAGCGAGCATGATCTTGCTCTATATAAATCATCCTCATTAAGTGATAGATTATGTTGATGAGTTCAGCTTGAACTAGATTTATAGAGTGGCGGAAAGTTAGAATTCTCAATTTATCCCACTCCTATGTATCATTTTCTGGGAGCAGTTCTATGGTGTGGTAATTGGGCAATAGTTCAGCACTCTGATAGTCACAGGAGATTCAACTCCACTCTAATAAAGGGCATTAAAAAAGCATAACTTTTTATTAAAAGCATACCCTGAATATCAGCACATTTATTTTATTATTCTTTTATATCCAAGAAATACTTCAATACTTATTCTGTTCCTTTGTAGTCCCTATTGTTCAAGCTTGGACACTGACTCACCAAAGAGCGATTAGGGTGGCGTCAAGCCCCATTGGACTAAGTTCTGTACCTCACTGATTGCCACCCTGATGACTTCTTTATTCAGGCCCGGAAGTCAGATTTGCCTCTTTGTAAAGAAAGTACAGGACTGACAGCAAACAATGAATCACACCTAGCGACATGCTGACGAGCTGGCAAGAGACAGGCGGAGCCGTGACAGATACAGCTGAAAACAAGTGTACACAGCTGTGTGGTAGGATTTATGAGAAAGGAATACAAACAAGGAGGAGATGGGTTCTTTGGTTTCTTAAGAGAGTTTAGAGGCTCTTTTCTTTCCAGTCAAAGAGCACCAACATATGGAATGCATCTTAGCCCTCAAGATTTATTTATTACAAGCACAACTAGATTACAAAGGGTCTGTGCAGATTAGCATTTTGATTATCAAACTGCTGTTCCAAATATCTGATGAACAGATATTAGAATAGTTCTTAAACATACTGATTAAACACACATTGATGCAGCTATTTTTAACACTTGCTTATATTCAGGTGTAAATCAGTTTTGTTCCCTTCCTTAAAGCTTCAAGTGAAAAGTAAAAAACGTGTATAAACCCACCAGTCTTTTCTCAGGAAGATTATGATTTGAACCGTAATTTTTAGTTCAGTATTGGTGATTTAATTGATTTTTCAAAAAGGTCATGTTCCAAATGGCCAAAATTACATATCCCAATAGCGTATACAACAATCAAATTTATCGTCTCCCCTCATCTATCATTCCTCACATTTGCCCCATTCTACAATGTAAAATTCCACTTTCAACACAGTCTAAAGTATCATAATTTTCTCACTTCCAGAACGAATTCCATATTTTCAGAATGCAGGTCATAGTTACAACAAGGACAACAAAATAATCACAATAACAATAACGAATCTGTTCAATAAGTGGTGAGAAAACCTCACCTGTTTCAGAGTCAAAAAAATCATTGCAGCATGGATAAGATTTTACAAGGGAAATCTATGCTGAGTGTTCAGAAGATAGGGCAGAATGGTGTTTACAAATTTTGATTTTGACCAATTTGACCTTGTCACCCTTGCCATGGCTTTCTGAAATGGTTAGAACAGTGGATGTTATTTTCTCTTTTGTCTATGTAATCCTGGAAGGACTCTGAGTGGAGAACCTTTATTTTTCATGTACAAATTTTCTGTTATATTCAAGGTTTACAAGGGAAAGGATTTAACACAGAACACATAATTCATAGGATTATATTATAATATTCACCCAAAGAGTCAAATGCAAAAGAGTGCAGGAAATCTGTCCATGCACCAGAGACCCAAAAAATCCAGGTGAAGGCCTGGGACCCATGGCAATGTCAACCACGAGTCAGCTGGAGGCCTATAGCCCATGACAATGTCTCATGCTAGTCTGTACCAAGGATGTGCACTAGGAAGGCCCATAGGTCAATGGTGGAAGCTGGAAAATCTTCACCAGTGGGATAATGGTTCTGTGCCGGCAGGCTGAAGAATCTGCACTGGAGCCAGAAAGCAATGCTGAAGGTAAGGAGCAGAGCTCCCACCAAGAGAACTGTAGTCACCCTAAGGGACAGTGAGGACCCGAGCTCCTCTCAGGATGTGAGCAGCTGAGTCCATGTCAGGAGAGTAAGCATGACGAGCTCCTCCAAGAGAATCAGCTGCAACGTCTTCCCCTCTAGCTCTCCCTTTAAGCTGTTGGCGACAGTCCTCAGGCGGGCCTTCCACACCCAGCACCATTCTGACTCATTTCAGTTGGGTGTTAAAAGCTGTTAGTTAAAAGCTGCCACATGTTCATTCATGACTTGCAAAGAAAATGAATTAGGTAAGAGTCAGATGGGCCTCAAAGTTTATCCTTACCATGAAATAGCAAAGTCTGAACCACTCAGCGTGGTTTAGATGGAACTTCTTCACTGTAAGCATCATCAAAAAGATAGAAATCTCTGGGAAACATGACACAGCTCTGAATATTCCAAGGTATCCACAATAGGACCAAAGTGCTTACCTAATCCTCCTCATCATTTAATCTCCTAGTATTGAAATAGAATTGGAAAAATAATACTCAGAAACTAGAATAACATTTAAGTAAATCATTTCAACATTGAGTGATACTGACCATCCAGGACTGAACCAGAATTCCTTATATCCTGTTCTTTTTTCCTTCCAAATAAAGAAGTGACACCCCAAAGTGTTTGTTAGGAAATAAACTGATAGTTAACTTATTTTTTCAGATGTTGAATTTTGTAGTCTATTTACTGCCAGTGGTTTAGACAGATATCTGGTTTACACTTTCACTTAAGCCTACAGTTAAGTTTATGTACAATATTTATGAATGATCACTGTGTTTGTAAAATGTGTTGGAAAAGAGATATCTTCCTAAGAAAAGTTTCAGTACCATAACATCAAAAGTATCACTCACAGCTCTCACTTGGATTGTTGTTTTAGAATTAGATGAATTTAGGTGGAAACTAGAGGATAGAGGTCATTTATTTAAGACCCTTCATTTTCCTTCTCTAGTATTTGGCACACAGTTCTAGTATCCAATTCATTTCGCTTTTATTGAGTGAATTTCAAAGTAATATTTTATCAAATGTCATGTGTTTACATAATTAGCATAATTATACATAAGTGCATAATTAGTGTAAATATATGTAATTACATTATTATGGCATGGAATAATCTTGTAAAAAGCTTTTTCTAACTTTTCATGCCAAAATATGCATTGTTCCAGCCTATTAGATAAGTTTCATGTTTGGTATCTTGCTCCTATTAATTAATACAGCCAAATCTTAATGTGAGTATTTCAAAAATAATGCTATCCTTATTTTGAGCCAGTTGTTCCATAGGGTTTTTTTTTTTAACAAAACTACAGGAACTCTCACATTAGAAAACATTCTTGTGTTGTTATTTGGTGAGGTTAGTATAGAGAAAAGGAATCTCTGCGTTCAAATGAAAAACATAGCTTTATTTGCAAATTTCACTTGTGAAGAAATGAATAAAACTGTGAACTCTGTGACTTGGCAAATCATGGTTGTAAATGAAAATGCTGGATGCCACTGTCACCGTGCTGGTGTTTCTACAGCACTTGAGAAATACATTACAGTAATTTAAAATATCACATCAAATACAAAGAAATGGGCAGTAAATACAGAAACTTACACATGAAACAATATAATCCTTTACTTACAAATTTCTTTACACAATTCTAAATATTCATAACAATTATTTCATCACGTTTCTCATACCCCAAAAGGATGTCCTCATCAAATATGTCTCTCTGAAGCCGAAATTTGAGCCCTTTTGAATGAAAAGGTTGGAGTACCTCACATCTACTATGTTGGAAGATATTATGTACAAAGTCACATGTCACTGAATAATCTTGAATGTTCCGTTGGAGAGTGCCCTAATGAGAAGGGTGCCATGACAACAAACCTAGGCAAGCACAGTGTAGGTCAGTCAACACGGTCTTTCCGTCAAGTTATGTAGGAAGTAGAAAATGTGTGAAGCTACTCCCAAAGCACTTGGGCATTCTCTTTGGCAATCTTATTTTTGTTTTAATAGATGATGTACAGTCTAAAATAGTGACATAAGGTATAGCATAATAGATATATAAAATGTAACCGTCATATATTATCATTATAAAATATTATATTCTGTCCACTATTGTATGCACTACACTTTTAAATGCCGGGCAGCAGAGTACATGCGTTCACTAAAAGCAGGTTAATGATGAGTCATTTGTTTCCCGGGGCTGCTGCAATGGCTGCGGTGTCATTAGGTGAGGAGACTTTCTGAGTTTGATCATCTCAAAGGACCACCAATGTGTATGTAATCCATCGAGAGAAATATCGTCACATGATGGCACGACTCTAGCTATCTATGCTGAGGTCCTTTTACATGTCAGTACTTGGTATTAACGACTGGCACAGAAAATCATAAGATCACACTGTAGAGATAGTTTTCTTCTTTTGCTCTCTTGAAAGCTCTCCTATCAAGAAAATTATGAACTGTAAAGCAGAAAATATTCTTTTTAGTTTTCATTTTGAGAGACATGTTTGGAGTGCATGATGATCACATTCACCGTGGGGAGCTGGTATAGGTACATCGTACATTTTAATTCAGTTCACAGCCCCTTCACTTCTTCATTCTCCTCTCCTTTCTCCATCTCTTGGTTCTTTACCCATGTGCAAAGGGTCTGATCCTGGAAGAGGCCTATACGTTCATCCGCAGATGAATGAATAAAGAAAAGTAGGAATTTGTAGACAGTGGAGTCCCGCTCTGATACATACAAGGATAAATCTGAATCATGTGTGGAAAGATAGATACATCATGAAACCATAATGTCGCGTGAGATAAATTAGACACATGAGCTTAAATACGACATTATTTCTTTTATATATGAAAATATATTTTATCTGCAAATCAGGAAGTATAATACTGACAACAGAAGGTTAAACTGTAAGTGATTAATAAAGAGAGTTTCTTAAATGGGGGGAGTATAGGAGATCACACACAGGAACTAAGAAATTGAAAGTTACTTTGCCCTTAAAAGTACTGAGGAATTAGCGGCATTGCCAACAGAAACGGTACGGCATATGACTAAAAGTAGCAATAGTAACATCAGGAGGTGACCCACCAGATCTCCACCTACCAGGCTTTGTGGTTGAGTATCTTCATCATAGAGTTCCATGATGCTTAAGGGATAGGTGTGTCTTCAACAGGAAAATACTCATATCAGAAAAGAGACTTGCAGAAGCTGGCATTTGTGTGTTCCTCTAAAAGGCACCTGACAATCTCATCAGTCAGCAAACTGTCAGGTCATCCAGGTAGCAAGCCATTTCTCCAGGTGTTCCCCAACATGCACAGAGTTTATGGCACATTTTATTTATGAAAAAAATGAACAGGGTAGCATGGAAAAAGGCATACCAGAGGAAAAACAAGGAATGTTGACAAAAAAATGCATGAGTCAGAATATCAAATGATAAAATACCAGTGATAATAACAATAGGACTAAAAGAAGATTGTCAGCAAAGGACAAATAAATCCCAAGTTGAAAAAAAAATCCCAAGGTGACAGCTGTGGAGCATATGGACTATATTACTGGATTCCAAGACCAACATCTACAGGTCCGAGTATAACAATATGGAGACTCACATTAGGCGATGTCCTACCAGATCCCCAGGACAACAGGGTCTGCAAGAGGAGTGTGAGTCCATGCTCTGTGCTTCCTCCATTGCCCAGGAAGACGCTGTCTACAAGAGGAGAGTAAGGAAACACGCATCTGCGGAGTGGACCAACCAGAAGCCCAAGACCCAAGACCCAGGACAACAGCCGGCTCCAGGCACATGGACACATACACAACTTGAGGGCAGAGTCATCAGTGAAACCAGCAATGTGAACTGTCTGAAGCAGCGGTGCAGAGCCAGCGGTTGTACTCTGGAGCACTCCCCCAACAGAAGACCAGTCTAAGGCCCCACAGCCAGAAGTGAAGAGCAGCCACACGTCCAGCAATCTCTGGGATTAAACATGGACACTACCACAGAACGGTAAACACCAGGGTGATTGTACTACCTTTATTCTGCTTCATTTGTCTGATTAGCCCTCCCCTTCCGGTCTGCTTGGATGTTTTCTTGTTTTGTACTCTGTGGTTAGTTTAGTAGTTGGGATTTTTTGTTCTATCCTCTCTTTCTCTGGTCTCCTTTATCATTCTTTCTTTTCTTTTTCATTCTCTTTGTCTTGCTTCCCTCTTTTTTCAATTTTTAGATTTCTTACCTTTCTTTTCATTTTTTTCCGTTCATCTTTTTTCTCTCTTTCCTCAACTACCTGAATGCAAACTTTCAAGCGAGCGAACATTGTCTCTGCCCTTCCTGACTACTCCTCCCTGTTCTATATCGTTCTTTCCCTGCTACGTCCCCCGGTTTCCCAAAACTCAAGGGACCATACTTTAACCTCCAGTCTGGATTCTACTAAATTTGAATGTACTCATCACTTTAGCCTATCCTCTACACATCCAAACTCCCCACAGAGGGGCCCTAAAAGTGCACAGTGTATGTTTGATTTTGTTATATAACTTTATGAGAGAAAGTTACAGTGCTGTGTCATCACATCAGGAAAACACAGTGAACACAAATAAACAGCCTAATGTTATACTTGAAGCCTCTAGAAAAGGAAGAGCAAGACAAACCCAACAAAGAAAAGCCCACATACTGATGGATTCATTGCTGAATTCTGTAAGAAATTTAGAGAAGATTTAGTGCCAATACTCCTCAAACTCTCTAAGGAAATTGAAAGGGAAGCCGTACTGCCTAACTCTTTCCTGGAGGCAAGTTTAACCCTGATACTAAAACCAGAGGTAGACCCAACATAAAAAGAGAAATTAAATATACACAATTAGAGGTAGGGAGATAGATCTTCCTCAGATGGAACAGGGACCAAGAGATGGAGTAAAGGAAAGGGAAGTGAAAATAGGGGGATAAAAAGGAATTAAGGTGAGATCTGTCCATATAGTAACTCCACACACGGAATGGAAACGCTATGTGTTGTAACCATGTACTAATAACAATAAAAATAAAAGAATGTACAGTCAAAATAATGACACTGCAGGCGGAACAAAAGGGTAAGTGACCAATGCATACTTTAGTAAACCTTCTAAGAATAAATACATTAGCTTGGTGTCTATCATCATATCCAGCTATTCTCCATAGAAGACTCCATGCAAGTTTCTCTAACAAGCCGTATCTGATCTCTTACCCTCTCGCACGTAATGGTTGAACTTTTCTTCTTCACTGAGAAAATGGAGCAAATGAAATCTCTGCCCTTCCATCCCACTTCACAGTAGCCCTTTGCCATTTGTCCTAATTTGGTTCCTCCTAAGAGCAGACATGGGGAGAAAGATCCAAGTGCACGAATTATTTTAGGAGGTGATAAATACAACTACAAATAAAAGTGGAAAATGTGCATGGGTAAGGAAAGAAAACCAACAAAGGGCTTCCTGTCATTCCAGTTACCTCAAGCAACCAAATTTCCCAGTTCCACTTGGAAATTCATGGAATAGGTGTATCATGAGTTAGAGAGTTATCCAAAACAAGGGGTGAAGAAAGTAGGGCGCTATATACCATCTCTTTGACACTAGTTGACAACTGTTCCTTGAAGCTGTAAATGGCTGGCCCTTCCAGCTTTCCTTTAACCTGAAAATAATATGCTTTGTCCTCCATTTAGACAAAAGAACTCAGAGTTGAAAGTATCCCAGAGGTTCTTCAGATGTGTGTACATGAATGTCATAGGGCCCTGGTGTTCTGCTTACATCAGGTGGTAAGTTATCTATCTGACTAATCCAGAAAACTAGGAGTCATTTCTGTTTTCCTCTTCCTTGCTTTTAAGCATCCAGACTTTCATCAAATCCCATTATTTCTCCACCATTTCTTCTTAGAATTATTGCAAAATCTTCCTCAATGTCTTCTTTTCACTGCTAGAATTTCCACTGGATTGTATAATCCATTCATTGCCCTATGGTATTTTCCTGTTTGGCACATGACCTACGGTAGTTAGAATGCTATTTAATGATAGGAACTCTGTAATCAGAAGTAGGTTGGTTTGGATTCCGTTTATGTTCCTTACTATCTTCACAATCTTTGCCATAGTGTTTATAGTCTATGTGTCTCATTTGCCTCATTTGTATATGGAGGATATATCTTGCAGGATTATTTTTCATATGAGAAATGATGCTTATTTTACTTTTGAGAGCTCATTAAAGCATGACTGACTAGGATTTGCTCATTACAAAGGATTTTTAACAACATTGCCCTTATTCTATGTGAAGCTTTTGCTCCACATTCCTGCATACTGTGTATTTACCCTAGACTTGTCTGTATAATGTGACCAAGCCTGTCATAATATTAATCTTTCTTATGTTCCTGGGATGCCCTAGAAAACTCCTACTTAGATGTAAACAGTCAGTTCAACCGCTAGGTCCTTCTCTTTCTTCCAGGCAGAGTTTATTTGCTTTTCCATGTGCTACCTTGTATGTAGGTTCAAAATCACTTTTCACAGGTTTCTCTAACCAGACTAGGCTGTTTCTTTGAGGCAAGAACAAGTGATACAGCAATGTCCCCAACATCAGGTGTATGGTCTTCCATAAAGAAAGTCTCTTAAATGAAGAGATCAATAGGTAAATGAATAAAGGGTAGACAGTATTCTTGATATCATGAACTACATAATTTAGGGAATTATAACTAGTGCTTTTTCTAATATAGAGTTGAAAAGAATATTGATTTACTAAGGCAAGATTTTGATGCAAAATGCAGAATTTTCAGTGTGGCAGGTTATATGTGAAAGTATTTTTAAAATATGAATATGATAGAGTTGGCTTGGTTTCATATGTGAAATTAGCTTGTACTTCCAAATATGTCAAATTATTCAGTGATTGCCAAGATCACACTTAGTAACATGCCCTATAGTAAAGATTAAGAACTCTTATAACATTCACTCCTCTAGAGCCAACAAGCATGGCAGCACAAAGTTAAATTCTACGCACGCATCCAGAAAGAGAATGGCAGAAGGGCAATGCTAATTACTTCATAATCCACCCAGGATGTATAAATACACCCTAGCTAAGATGTGATATATATGAAAATCTAAAAGTATTGACCTTTACTATATGAGAAGCAGAATGAGCAGAAAACCTCAAAAATCATTTAGATACTTGCGAGAGCAAGTAACATTTAAAATGACCAACCTAGCTTATCTGTAAGAAGATACCCCTCTTAATGAACTAAGTATGGGAATGTTCAGAAGTGTCTATAGAAAAGCTCAAAGACATGATAGTATAAATACTCTGATTATGAAAACTACCTCTTTTGTGGTCCTGTGAAATAAGCTAATCTTGATATAACCTTTGTTGTTTAGATAGCTTGGTGCATCTAGATTCCTGGTGATCAAGAACTAGCTGGTATATTTGGAGGCAGGCTTATCTGAACAAAGACAAATTTCTTACATTTTATCTACTTTAAATTAAAACAAAACTAAAACTACTCAGCTTTAGGAGTCATATTCAGTACTAGAAAGCAATTTTAAAATCACTCATTCCTAATATGAAAGTATCTTCAGCATAGGAATTGCCATTCAGAGTGATATGAAAACTTTTCACATGGTGGTAGCTATTTCAGTCTTCTTTCCTTAGCTAAGTTATCAGCTAAGTTAATGCTGGATGTACAGCCTTATTCCTGTGTTGGCATCTAGCTCATGAACTTGAAATTGACTTGGAAAATAGGAAAAACAAGACCTTGTAGAGATACGTGACCTCTTTATTGAGAAAAATAGGTTAAAGTGAATTTGATTATTTAAAATCCTCCCCATCATTCAACCCAAATTTCCTATGATCCTTTATAAAAAAGAAAAAAAGCAACAAAAGTTCCATCCATATTTTAAATTCCAGAATCATTATATGTTAAATACTAGTTAAATTGTGCTTTGCCACAGATGATGGTGAAAATGATTTTCTTCTTTTATTATTGTAATAATTTAATTAAAATAATTTCTCTGTGAAAAACAGTATAATAATAATGTCTTTTTACTTTATCACACATACCTAATTAAATGTTGTTTTTAAAGTTATGGACAAAAGGGACATTTTTAAAAATAACTTAAACTTTTACTTTACCAAGTGTATTATAGTAAATATTCCTGCCCTCAAAGCACCAACATTACCATTATTTGTCTAAAGATGAGGGGTGTTCTTTTGGAAATTTTTGAGTCCATTTAAAGACACATTTAGTCTCACTCCATTAAAGAACTCTTCCTTAGAGTCATGGCCAAGTTATTTGAATATTTTGATCAATAAACTTGGCTTTCAGTGGCTAAAGAGTACTTCCCAAAGTGAAATTCAATTTTATGATGACTTTTTTCCATCGAGACATTCAAAGAATGCACCAAGGTATCTGAAAGAAATCAACATAAAATGTTCTTTTCAAAATGTTGTCACCAGTGAGAATATGATTGAAATGTATTTCCACATTGCAACATAATTTCTTTGGTAAAGTCAGTGGTTATAAGAAGTTTTAAAATTGGAACACGTGAATAACAGCCTCATCGCATAATAGTCACAAGCAGCACGATTTGGCGCTAGAGTGCCCCTCCCCGATTTTCCTGTGTGTGGAGGTGATTGGATCATAGTTGCTCTCCAACTCATTGAAGCATTCTTCTGCTGAATTCCTCAGAGTGTGCTGTTGGGAGGAGAGGCCCGGTCAGAGCAGGCGGTGATTTGAGAAGGAACCACAAGGGCCTCTCCCTCTCCTTAGCCTATCTCTTCTCTCTCTGCTTCTCTCTCTAAGCCAAAAACTGCACCTCCTCTCTTAATTTGTGACTCCTAGACATTTCCTTACGCAATACAATAATTATAATATCCAAATCCCATGTAAATAGCACTTAATAAATGATGTCCAATTCCCATTACAAATCTCATTGGTCCCTTGTCCTCACATCAGCTCCAGCTCTGACTTCAGTCACCGCCCTAGACCTAATAGAGCTCAGATGTGCAGACAATGGTAAATGAATCTCTGGGTAGTGGGTGCTCAGTACCTGCAGTTTCTTTTCTTTTCATGTATCTTAAAATAGAGGTCTGTACCAAAGATTAAAAAGTGACATAAACTGAGTAGCAGTACGTGTAATAGGAAGTTTTAAACTACATCTTTAAAGAGTAAGTTAAAAATCGGACCCCCCTGTGTAAACATCATATTGTCTCCCCCATGTAAGAACATGAAGGGGTAAATAAAATCCAAAAATGTACAGCAGAAAATATGAAAAGGAAGGAAATTGCTCAAAGGAAGGAACGACTGGGATGAGGGAAAGAAGAAAAAGAAAGCACTAAGGCATTTTATATATTATATATATATATATATATATATATATATATATATATATGGATAGCTGACTAAACTGATGTCTGGTGGTTTATTGAGGGGAAAATTAATGATTAAAATTTTGAACAATTTTGCATGCTTCTATTTGGTAATCTGAGCAAGATAACAATTGCAGTATAACAACCATTGGTGAATCCCTACAATCCTTTCTAAAATCTATGTATTGTCTCTAATGTTCTTTTCAATTATTATTTTCTTATTCCCTTTCATGGTCTGATCAATCTTCTATTCTTACATCTGATAACCTGAGCAACTTCGTTGAAGACAACAATATGTAACATACCAACCACTGTCAATCCCTATCATTTGGTCTGAAACCCCGTATCATTTTTAATGTCCTTGCTTTGTTTTGTTTGTATTTTGTTATTGTTCTTTTTTTAACCATTCCATTTAAAATACGAAAAACTTAAAAAATGTTTTATTCAAGAATCACATTTCTAAGAAATCAATGTGCTTGAAAAAATTAAAGCTCGTTCATCTAAAAAAAATAAAAATAAAAATAAATAAATGATGTCCAATATTAGAATGTTATTTTAGTAAGTAACTAATTTGATAACACACAATCTAAAATGCAATATTCAAAAGTAATATTTGCTTAAGATCTTATTTTACTCAGCTTCTCTGTGTGGGATGGTTCTTATTTTATTTTGTATTTTATTCTAGTTTTGTGGTACAATGTGTGTACATAATGTTTAATTCCTTCTAGAATGTTAGTACATGTACCTAATACATCTTAATTCCCATTTTCATCACCCTTTCTTTATTCTTGTCCCATTAGTTACTTTTCTCATTGCTGAGACAAAATAACTGGTACCCAAAGTTAAAAAAAGAAAAAGTTTGGCTCATAGTTTGTAGAGATGTCAGTCCATAGTTGGCTGGCTCCAAGGCAGGTGGCATCGCAGAGGAGTAGACACGCAGGAGGGTGAAAACACATCAGCCCTCTTTCTGTCCCTTAAGTTTTACACAGGCTCCCCACCCTAGGGCAGGAATGGTACTCACACCCATAATCCTAGCCAGCGCTCTGCCAAACCAATCAGTGGGCAGATTTAATCATCACACATCCTTGATCCTAGCACCACACACTCTCGATCCACATAATTCTGAAAAGCCTTCTCAATGACTATGTGAGGCTTTGAGGGGACATCTAGACACAAACCATAACACTCCTCCTAAATGAATCTATACCCTCAACAGAACGCTGACACCAAGAGACTATGTTCTTTAATGCATGATCCCTTCACGTGGGCACCTGACCCTAGGGTTAACTATTTCTAAATTGGCTATCATTTATGTTGGGTCAAATAATATGACACAGTAAATGATAGTGATTTACTTTTAATAAGTGAGCCAAAATAGATTTGTGGATGTACCTAGGAATTAAAATGTGTTATGTATACATACCGACTCCATACAATGAATATAAACATTTTATACTACTACAAACAAGTACTAATAAAAACTTTAGTCTAAAAACATGAATGATTGAATATTAGAAGTTATTAATGATTGAATCATTCTGGTGAAGTTCATGGATTTCCAGTTCAACCCCAGTTTCAGGGAGGCCCTTTCCTTTAGATTTTCCAGAGATTCATTTTCCCAAATCTTATAATAAGCTTAGTTGCTTGGGTAAGCAAATAACACTAAACAAAACATTTCTGAAATGAGGATTATGTTTTATTAAAAAGATCACTATGAGTTCAACAAAAGAAGAAGAATGAACAATTCTGGTTTGATGACTATGAAAAGAAACACTCATCAAATTTATAATAATAACTGAGTCTAGATTATGTGATACTGGGTTCAAAATATCATTTCTAAATGATACCAACATATAAGAACCTGGATAGTTTATATGGAGTTCTCTGCTTTTCATTTTACCTTTGCAACCAGAAATGTGCATCGAATCATTCAAATTATAAAAGTATCACCCACAGCACCATGTAAGCATTTAGGCTCACCTCACAACATTGAAGAATGGAGACTTCAGTCAGAATTGACTGCCAAGAGTATTTTTCCAGAACTGAACTTCCTTTCTCCCTAAGCATGTTACTCTCCAATGGTGACTGTATGACTCTAGCCTGTGGCTCCAACGTCTAGTGTGTTCTATTTACTGGTGATCCTCTTCAGTTTGACATTATGGGTCCTGCTCTTCTCTGGGTTAGTTCCCACTTCATTCATTCCGACTTTTTAAAATTTTTAGTGTGGTGAGTAGCTGGGAATGGAAGACCATCCTCCTGGCAGGCATGGATCGAAGGCTATTTCTTAGACCAAACTACCTCCTATCGCCCCAACTACCATGAAAATTACCACAGATTTAGTGGGCAAGACAACAAAACACTATAGTACTGTAGTTTACAGATGAGCATATTTTGGCAGTAATAATGAAAATCCAACAACAATAACTATCAACAGCAGTATGCTGAGTTAAGAAACTAATATAAAGAATTCAGTTTATATAAAAAAAACTAGATCAGGCAAAAACAAACTGTTCTTATCAAAATGCTTTTACTTGAGTGTGGAGGAAGAAAGCAGGAGTGGATCCAGCTGAGCCTCATGAGAAGGAACACTGTAAACACATTAAATGTCATGGGTCTCTATCGGGTATGGGTTTAGCCATGAACATATATTTATGACAATCTACAAAATGATGTATCTAAAATTATGAAGTTCGTTGATCTTAGTGGCATCACAATAATAGAAGAGAACATTATAACTATAAATCATGAGTAATCTATTGCTTTGTAATTAATACCTACCGGGTTTGGCAAAGTAGAAAAGGACCAATATGCTCTTGTTTGTAACAACACAAGCATAGTTTTCTATCTTAATTTTAGATAAGGTATTTTGAGTAATATACATCTTAAGTGAGAGAGATACCAAAATAAATTTCTATTGTTAGCATTATATCATTGCCTAGTCATTGTTAAATCAAAGCTTTTGTTAAAAGACAATAGTTGAACATAGTCAATGTGTATAACATATCCTGTGCAAGATTCTATTTGGAACTTCTTTAAGTTCTTTTGTGTAAGAGGAGGAATAACTTGATTTTAGAGTTTTCACATTGAGAGATTTATTGAGACACAAGAGACTACAAAACAATGTTTTAATTTAGAACACTGAAACTTTTAAAAGTAATCGCTTCAAAGTAGACTCTTTTCCTGCTTCAAAGCAGTGTTAATAAAAGATGTGTCAAAGCAGATGAGAGCAATAATAGGCCTGTTTTCAGTGACATCTTTAATCTCTGCATAAGATTCAGCCATTGAAGAAACTGACACAGTACCAAGTGGTAACTCAGTAAGCACTACATTGGAGGTCTTAATCTAGGCCTTTTAAAATAAAGGGTAATCATTTCTCACTTTCATTTTTATGCAGTAAATCACTAACTCTATATGGATGGCTAGTCATGCTGTGAAACAGTCACATGAAATAATAGTATAAAATGTACATCATGGTAAGGCAAAAGAGCTTTTAAAACTGCTCTCTTATTCTGTAACAGTTGAAAATGAGATTATGTATTGCTCTCCAGAGCATTCACGCATGACATCAGTCTTTAGGTTATTAGCAGTATATATCATTAGCTGTGTGGAGGGTGACAACAAGGTTGAGGAGATGTCAGAATTAGACTGGTGATCTGGGTTTATTTCTGTAACAAATTGGGTCCAGTCTGACCTATGAGCTTGTACTAGTTTAAGCAGAAAATGATGGTACTTACCAAAATTTAGCAGTATTTACCAAAATTTCTTAATCAATGATTTTATTATGTATACTTTCAATTAAATCTACGGCTGCTAGAACAAATCCCAAATGAGGTGGTTTAAGAGAACAAGCACATCTTGTATTTCTAAAAGCCAGAAATCCAAAATCTTTGGACTAAAGTCACAGTACCAGGTGAAGACGGCTCCTTCTGTGAAGCAGATTCCTAACATCTTCCAACTTTTGATGGCTGCAGGGGTCATTGCTCTGTGTGCACCTTACTCCAGCTTTGGCTGGCGTCCCTGGCTGTGCAGGTTTCACTGCAGTGTCAAATATCCCTTCTTAGAAGGATCTTCCTGAATACCTTTAATATCCACTAAGTAATACAGAGTAATCTTTCCAATTTAAAATCTATGATGGCACCTACAAACTCCCTATTGTCAGACAAGAGAACATTCCCAAGTTCTAGAGAGTAAGCTGCTACTATCTTTGGGAGCCACTGTTCAGCATATCACATCCCCCAAAACTAAGGAATGATACCAAATACAAAACAGAATACATTTGGTGAGGGTTAAAGGATTCTTACTGGAAACAACATAGTAGTAATAACAATAGTAGTGATAAGGGTAGTAATAAAAGTTGTAGATTAACAGTTTCAACGGGTATAGCCCCTACCATTGTTGAGTAACTACAATCCTGGTGCCTCTTACAATGTTGTTAAAGCTATAGGTCACTTACTCTTCAAAATAGTCCTTAGAAAACAATGTACTGCATTATTTTATATCACCCCCATTGTTGAGGTGAGGAAACTGATGCTAAGGCAATAAATAGCTTTGATAAAGTTGCACACTTAAGGATGGAAGGGGTGCAAATTTAAACACACACAAAAGTCTCATCCACTGAAGCAATAGTTGCATGCCTTCAAAGTGGTCTGGACCCTAGCAGTCAAAACTATGAAAGGAAAATTTCAGCTTTCATATAGTAAAATGAAAACTTTTTAAATGATAAATCTTTCCATAAAAAAGTTAAAAACAAGCATTAGGCCACAGGGAAATGTGTTTTTTTCCAGTAAAACATTTACAATACATTATGTAAAAACACTACAAATTTAGGAACTATACAAAATTTCAAAAAACAGATGATATGAATTCCACAATGGTTGTTATACAGTGGTCCCTCACCTATCCAGAGACACCTGCAATAGGTGAAAATCTGCGAAGTACTGACATACTGCATTTCTACTGTGTACAGTGTGGTACTCATCTGCTGATGAAATACATGCTGCATTTTATTTTGATTTAATATTCTTTTAATACGTTTGAATCAATTTTTACATTTTTATATTGCTTTAAATGTTTTAGGCAAATCAAATTAAAATCATAAATATTATATAAATATATATGTAGTGCAAAATCCTGAAATATGGTGAAAAGTCTGCAAAACAGAATTAGATAATTTTCTTTAAAAAAAACCCCGGGATACAGTGAAGCCACAATAAGTAAACCATGATTTAGTAAGGGATGACGACTGTTTTGTACATTGTTGTCTTCAGAGTAATTGTTCAGATTACCAGAAATAAGCATGCCAAGTTGGTCAAAAAATTAAGCATTGTTTCTTTCAATAAACCAATAGAAATAAGTAGAATCATTATCTTAGCTATCATATACATAATATATTTTATTACACATAATATATAAAGATGTCTTCTCTTCTTATTTCTTTTTTTCTCCTTTCCCTCATCCCAACTGTTCTTTCCTTGAGCAGTTTCTTTCCCTTTCACAACATCTATTTTACCTTTCAGATTTTATTGACTCTTTCAGGTTCTAAAACTAGGGAGACATTATGATGTTTACAGAGGTGGGTCTGATTTATTTCACATATGAATATGGTCTCTAGTTGCATCCATGTAACTATAAAAGCCTCAAATTTATCTTTTTTATAGCTGAGTAATACTCCATTATAGAAAAATACCACATCTTTTTTATCAGTTCCTCAGCTGATGGACATTTGGGTTGTTTCCAAGATTTAGCTATTACAAATTGTGCTGCTATAAACATGGGTGCACATGTATCATTGTGGTATGATGTTTTCAATTCCTTTGGGAAAATACCAAGAACAGGAGTAGCTGGATTGAATGGGGCCTCCAATCCTAGTTGTTTGACAAATCTCCACAGTGGTTTCACCAACCTACACTCCCACAAACAGTGAAGAAGTGTTCCATTTCCCCCACAATCACTCCAGGATTTGTTATTTGTTAATTTCTTGATACCAGCCATTCTTTCTGGTATGAGATGGAAGCTCAGTGTTTTAATTTGCATTTCTTAAATGACAAGTGACATTAACATTTTTTCATATTTTTTTGCCATTTGTATTTCTTCATCTGGCATGTGTATATTCATCTCAGGTGCCCATTCCTATTTTTTGATTGGTTCTTTAATTTGGGGGGTCTTATTTGTTTTAATTCTATATATCTTCTAGGTAGAAGTCCTTCATCTGAGGGACAGTTGGCTAAAATTTTTCCCAACTCATGGGTTTTCTTTTTACTCTGTTGGTTATTTCTTTGATGTGCAAAAACTTACCAATAAGATGAGATCCCAGTTTTTGATTCTTTGAAATATTTCTTGTGTAGTTTGGTTTTTGTTCATGAACCCTCTGCCTACCACTATGTCTTCAAGCTTTCTATCTACTTTCTCCTCCAGCAGATACAGTGTTTCTGTTTTAATATTAGATCTTTGATCCCTTTGACTTTAGTCCATGGTGATAAACATGGGTCTAGTTTTAGTCTTCAGCAAGTAGAGAGCCAGTTCAAGCAGCATCATTTATTGCATAGACTATCTTTCTTCCTTTGAACATATTTGGCCCCTTTATTAAAGACAAAGTGGCTGAGTGTGTTTGTAGTTGTATCTGCAACTTCTACTCTGTTCCACTGATCCTCTGGTCTGTTGTTTTGCCAATACCATGCTGATTTTATCACAATCTCTTTGTAGCATAATTTCAAGTCAGGGATTGAGGTGCCTCCTGCCTCGCCTTTGTTGCACAGGATTGCTTTTGCTATTCTGGGTCTCTTCTGTTTCCAGATGAATTTAGGAATGTTTTCTTTATATCTGTGAGTTATACTAATGATATTTTGATTGGGGTTGCAATGAATGAGTATAACAGTTTTGAGAGTATGGCCATTTTCCAATGTTCATTCTTCCTATGCATGAGCAAGGAATATCTTTCCATTTTCTGATATCCTCTTTGCTCTCTTTTTTCAGAGCACTATACTTTTCACTGTATAGACCTTTTATTTCCTTTGTTAGACTGATTTTATTTTAATTTTGTATACTATTGTTAAAGATGTGGCTTTCCTAATTTCTCTCTGTGTGTTTGTTGCTTATGTATAAGAATGCTACTGATTTTTAGGTGCTGCTTTTGTATCCAGGTACACTGCTGAATTTGTTTATTCATTCTAAGTGTCTTTTGGTGGAGTTTTGGAGTCTTCTGTGTAGAACATCATGTCATCTGAAAAGAATAATAATTTCACTTCTTTCTTCCCTATCCTTATTCCTTTTATTTCTCCCTCTTGTCTACTTGCTTTCACTAGTGTTTCCACAACTATGATTAATAAGAGTGCTGACAGTGGACATCCTTGTCTTGTTGCTAGTTCAAAGTGAAAGTTTTCAGATTTTATCCATTTAGTATGGTGTTCGCTGTTGGTTTGCCATAGATGCTTTTTATCAAATTGAGGCAAAGACCATCTGCTATAGTGTGTGTCTGGATGTCCCTCCAAAGTCTCATGAATTCATGGTACAGGCTTCTAGAGTTTATGATTGATCCAGGGTTCAATGCTGGGCTTATGGGTGTAAGAACTATATCTGCCCTGGGGCAGGTACTTTCCTTGTATAAGGGAGGAAAATACAAGGAAGGGAAAAATGCTTGCTTTTCCCTCTGTCACTCCTCCCTTTTATTCTTGTTGCTTTGCTGTTTTCCACTGCCATGAACTGTTTCCCTCTGCCATGTTCCACCCTGCCTTGGAGCCAGCTGAGTATGAACTGAAACCTCCATAAACTGTGAGATAAATAAAACATTCTTTCCTTAATTTTGTGAGTCAGGTATTTTGTCTCAGTAATGAAAGAAAAGTAACCAAGACAGTTAATATGTTTATGCATGTATACATATTTTCATAGAGTGCAAGAATATTTTTAAATGTCCATACTACCCAAAGTATTCTGTATATTTTGTTCAATATAATCATTATCAAAATTCCAATGACCTTTTAGAAATAGAAAAAAAAAACAACATTTATAAAGAATAAAGAGATCCAAAAGTCAAATAAACCTTGAGAAAAAGGGAACCAAAGCAAAATATAGAGGTACTGCACTACCTAGATACAAAATATATTATATAGCCCTAGTATGATATTAAAACATATATATACACGGACCAGTTAAGCAGAAAAAAGACAGAAAAGAACACACACATTTACAGTTATACTCAAAGTTCTAAGAATATGTAATGAAAAAGGACAATCTTGTTTATAAATATGTTGGAAAAAACATTTACATCAAAGAGTAAAGCTGGAAATATTTCACAGCATAGAGTAAACTCAAAATTAATAAAAAAAACTTAAGTTTGAACCTTAAAACTATAAAATAGATGGAAATATGAAGAAAAGTTACTTGATCCTGGGTTGGGTGATAATGTTTTCAGATATCACCTCAAAAGTAAAGGCAAAAAAAAAGAAAAATAGATGAGTAGGATGGATTTAAATAGTCTGAGGCAGCTATATCTCTTCCCAAGGTGAGAGTCCAAGGATATAGATAAACCCAGGAGTACAGTTATTATCACAGGGAAGATGACTGATTGAGTGGTAGGGCAACGGAGATGAGGGAGGAGAAAAAACGAACTGATCAAAAGGGCCATCATCTGTGCAACCTGAGTAACAAAGATGAAGGTAACATTATGTAG